>JAJOOR010002351.1:0-36160 GCA_036250505.1 Solanum acaule | reverse complement strand
TTTCGTTAAGATTAGAAAGCTCGTTAGTTAATTATACTAATTCGTTCTACTTAATTTTTAACCGATTTCACCAATTAATCTCGATTTGGTTAGATCTTTAACTTAAGAATGGCTAAGTTCACAACTCATTTGGTCATTCTAACATAATCATCTCTTGTCCCACTTTTTGGATCAACTTGTAAGAGAAATTTGGGCCCTTTTCTAATTTTTTCCAGCAACCCTCTATCCAAATTCCAGTAGCCCAACATTCCCAACTAATACATAACCCAGCCCACTTTATTTTTGAACAATCCAAACATACAATACACAAACAGAAGAAAACGTACAGCAAAGGCTACCAGACCCCTGCATCTTTTTCCTCTTCTCCCTCAACACGCAGAAAACCCAGAACTGGTACAGCAGAGAAAGAGGCACACATTTTTCTCCCCTTTCCTTTTTCGGAATGGGGAAAAAATTGCAAGAAAAGGTGTCTCTTCAAATTGGTGCAAGGTTTGGGAGTTTGAATTTTGAAATATGTCCTTTTCTGTCCAAATTTTGGACCCAAAAAAAATTTCCCCCCCAATCAGCCCTAAAAATCTCTATATGTATTCCTTTTTATTCACGGTAAAAGGCAGATTTTTGGTAGTTGAAAATTTTAACTAAGAGAAAAAAGAAGAAGCTAATATCTACTAAATACATTACAAGGAGAACAGAGGAGGTACTGATTTTTGTGTTTTGGGTTTGATATTCTTGCTCAAACTTCTCGGCTATTGTTCGAGTTCAGATTTTGCGTGGTGAAGGTCGTCGTTCCAGTTTGTCCCGTCCCGTTCGCTGCTCGCAACAAGGTAAATAACTCTTGCCTCCTTTCCTTCATTGTTGATTCTAATGGGTATTGAATCGTAAAATATTTCTTTGGATGGTTCCAAGATAATTTTATTTGATTCATCTTGAACTTAAGTTGTCTTCTTTGCCTTAATGTCTCCCAGATGGATGAAGCGTCTGTTTCGTTTTCGAGTGGATTTTCTGTTTAAGCATGCCTTCTCTGTTTATAGTCTTCTTGAATATCGTGGATGATATTTTCTTGTTTGAGTTTCAGCCTGCCCCCTTTTTTTTTTTTTGCTTTTTTCTTAAATCGCATCGAGGTTGCTCTCTTCTCGTTTGTGATGAAATCATGTCTCTGGCAAGCCCTGTTTATATCTCGTTTTGGGAGGAAATTGTCTCATACCTGTCCCGTTGGGTCTAATGGTTTGTTTCTCTTGCTCATTCGTGTATGTCTTCACTAAAGTTTTTTTTTTTTGTTCTAAAAGATGTTAAGTGTTTCCTTGTTGAAGTTTACTGATGTTTTAAAAATGGAATTGGAAGAGGTTGAATATTAATGCTTTGATGTTCATTATCTACAAATGTCATCCAATGCTTAACGTGGTGACCAACAGTGACTAATATAGCAAACTCTTTTAATAAAAAATGTAGTTTTTCTTCATTGTGATTAGTTCCTATTTTGGGCCAACTTCACTAATCATGCAACCAATTAGCATGACCATATTAATTTTTCTATTTGTCAAGTTGCTTAATGTGTTTATGGGATGTATTTGTTAAGAGATAAATGAGTGTTAAGTTGATTTTAACATTGAGGTTAGCCGCTGTTCTATTTCACTGCATATGTCGACTAAGAGTTCTTAATTTTTTCTATCTTGAAAGTCTTTTTTTTTCCTCCTAAGTTAGTTCATTCTTTAAGGCATTATGATTTTGCATCCTAAGTTGGTCTATATTAATTTGCGGTTATGGGCTGATCGCTGCTCTTAATGCATCAATATATTTATGTGAATATTTTTATTTTTTCATGCCTATCTTACTTGGCTCTTATTATAATTATAGCTACCAATTAAAAATTATTCAATGCCTTTGAGGGTATTCAGGCAGTAGCATTTACTTTATTTCACTGTTCTCTTATATTAAATCATTGAGTTGTCACTTACATTTTATTTGCTTGTGTTTGCATGTGAAATATGCCTGAGTTCTTCATGAACTCCTATCTCCTTCCCTTGCATTTCGTGAGAGCCATGAAGGCTCAAATTCCCCCTCCATCAAGTCAGCCATCTAAAAATCGACGAACAGGCTCTGAAGTTGAAAATATGCGGTAGATCGGAAGATTGAAAAGATTGGGCCAAAGGCCTAATCTTTATAAAAGATTGTATTTTGTTATTTTGGGTCTAAGCCCTTGTCCTTTTAATTGCTATTATTGTGTTAGTTTAGGACAGGTGGAAGAATTGGGTCTAAGGTCCAAAAGATAGAAAATATTTATTTCATGTTAGACTAGGACATGTACATGTGACTCAAATGGGCCGAAAGCCCAAAACGAAAATGGGCCCAAGTATTGGTCCAGGCGGACAGAAAACCAAACTTGGGCCCGAGTTTCTTTCCCTCTTTATTTTATTGCGTTTGCGTGCTTGTTAATATTTGCCGCTAATCTTAAGGTCGAAAAATTCAAATCCCCGAAAGACGCTCATTTTGATTTAACAATTTAACTAAATCAGTTATCTTTAAACGAACTTGAATAATCAATTTTTGAAAAGTATCTCACTTAGATGTTAGTATTTCCATTTTTCTCATTTCCCCTATAAAATGGTTCTTATTGTAAAAAGTCTGCTCGATTCAACTCAAGTTAATTTATTTTAGCCAAATAATTAATTGTCGGATAACCGCATTAGCGGGTGTTCTGGGTGCTTTCAAACCCTTCCTAGAACACTAATATGAACCCCCGAACCCCTTTATGTTTTAATCTTTTGGAAAAAATAGTTTTCTTGATTTTTCTTAAAAATTAAGTGGCGACTCTAAACCAGTCTTAAAATATATTTCTAAATAAAACAAGCATCTCTTTCACCTTTCACTGCATCAGCTGAAGCTATGGATTCAAGCTCCGCCATGTCTTCCGTTGTTAACTTAATGTACAGAGCTTCGATGTTCTATTCGAGGTTTTTGATCTTAGTGGTACCTAACAATGGAAAATGTAGCATATAGTCAATTAGTTCAAAATCAATCTAAAAGTTTGAACTCGTCAAATTTAAATCATGAATCCGTCTTTGGTACCTGGGATGGGGCACACGTCATTTCCTTGGTGATGTACCCAGGCTAAGGCTAGTTGAGATGGCGTACATCTCTTCTTCATTGCCATTTGGCAAATTCTCTTGTATAAGATCTTGTTATGCTCGAGATTCTCAGCTTGAAACCTTGGTATATGCTGCAAAATCAATATACAGTATTTATACAAGAGTGTTTTTTTTATAACAATCTAAATTTTAGATGAAATGATAGCACAGTTCAACAAATACTGCAAACCTTCCGAAAGTCTTCATTTGACAGATCCTCGAGCAGCTTCGGACCTGATGACAAAAACCCTTTACCTAAGGGACTATACGCTACAATTCCAATTCCAAGCTCCCTACAAAGATCAATTTTAGTCATGATGATTAATGTTGTATTAAGGACTTAAAAACTATGCTTTTAGACGTTAAACGAATATTTAATGGATGAATGTTATAAACCTGCAAGTAGGAATTATTTCTTCCTCTACATCTCTCGACCATAGAGACCGTTCTAACTGTACTGTTGTTATTGGATGAACTTCGTGTGCTCTCCTGATCGTCGAGGCTGAAGCCTCAGAGAGACCTATGTATCTTATTTTACCCTCTTCGACTAGCTTCTTAAGTTCTCCCATCTTGAAAACAAAAAGCAAATCATCAAAGGATAATACATTGCGAACAACAAGTTTGATCATTGCTTCACAACAGGGGACGAAAAACAGGATTTTCGTTCTCTATTCATCTAAGTTGCTCGGACTCTTCAAAAATACTGCCTAGTGTTTGTCAGATACTCCAAAACCTATGCATTTTTGGAGAGTCCGAGCAACATTGCTCTTCACAACATGACCAATAAATATCGAAATTTTTGATTGGTAACCTAATAAAAATAGAGTACTAACAAACTTGTTATCGTAACTTATACTGATGATGTATATAACTTACTGTGATTTCAATTGGTATACGTGTATCGACCCGATGTTGATAGTATAAATCGATGCAGTTAACATCAAGTCGCTTTAAGCTGGCTTCACATGAAGCTCTAACATAGCAGGGATCTCCAATTATTTCTATTTTTCCATCTGCAGAAGCATTAATTCCAAACTTTGTTGCCAACTCAACTCGTTCTCTCGTCTCTCCCTTCAAAGCCTATCGCGATTATACAATTAACGTTAATCAACAAGTTTATGAAACAAATTAAAGACAGATATTATGTTCATGTTGATTACAATGATCTTTACAACTCTCTAATCATGTACTTTAGTAAACAGTATGATTATAAATCTGAATTTACAACGATATCTCATATGGTCACTCAGCTAATTATTATTATCTCGGAAGTCACTTTCTTTGTTGAAGAAAATTGGAATAACAAAGAGAGGTTATTTTCTAAGATAAAAACTACCGATATGTGTAAGATCCCTTATATACACTCCCTCGCTTTAAAAAAGAATGACACTATTTTCTCATTTGTTCATTCTTAAAAAAAATGGCATCTTTCTGAGTTTGGAAATTATTTTAGGCGAACTTCTCATTTTACCTTTAATGAGCACACAAATGTTATGACATATTCAGACTCATTCTTTTATGAACTGACTAAATTCGTACGGTAACATACCTTTCCTATGAGGATTTCATTTGTTTAAGGCCCATATATATCTGAAGTATCAAGAAAAGTGATACCAGAATTAATGGAATGGTGAATAAGTTTGATCATTTCATCATCAAGTTTTGGGGGCCCATAAAATGCAGACATGCCCATACAGCCCAGCCCTTGAGCTGATACTTCAAGACCTTGTGAGCCCATCTTCATTCTTGGCACTTTTTTAATTCCTTCAGCAGCCATTGATGAATGAAAGAGGAAAAAAAAAGAGAAACAGAATTGTGTATGTGAGTAGGATGAAGATGTTGAGGTATATATATATGGAGTTCAGGGATGCAGATTTAGAATTTAAATTGGATTGGTTTGACTAGATACGAAGTTTAATAAATTAGATAGAGATAGTTGAATTTTTGGAAACATGACATAGGCATTTGTGTGCAGGGGCCAAGAGGCGGAGTTACAGTTTCACTCACGAGTTAGGCAGAATTTTGTAGCTTTGATCTAACACCTTGTATTTATGTTTTAAGAAAATTCATCTAATATGTATAAACAATTTATTCGGAAATTAGTAAATCATCTTTTTCAGAATTCAAAACCTATAAACTCAAAATCATGGCTTAGTTTTTGTTTGTCTTGATAAAAACACCAGTATAATATATTATCTTTCCCAGTATAAGAACAGGATAAGTTTGTCCACCGAAACACAAATAAATAGCAAGAACTTGTTAATAAGTGTTATTTTCTAGTTGGAATTTGAATATGATGTTCAACTACTTTGTCAACTTTAATTATTGATCGTTAAATCAAACTCTTGAGTTCTTAGCAATATTGACCATATTACTATATTTAAAAAGTGATTTTTCCATTCGATAAAAGTCAAATAAGTAAAGCTATTAGCCCGACATTTACATGAAAATTGAAAGCAAGTCAACAAAATAATATATTCAATTATTGGGTGCTAGTTAATGTTAATTCTTTTGTTTAGGTGTTCGATTTAGAAAAAAAAAATTGCATGCTTTTGTCTCCGCTCAATGTATTATGAGTAATCAAATTAAGTAATAAAATTATCGGAATATTTTTATCATTAAAGAGTATTTAATTTGATTAAATTATTCTTATCTCTTTTTAAACGAGTTCGGAGAAGAATAACCATTCAATTTTTTGTGACCAAACAAAATTTGAAAAAGAAATACATACGGAGAGAAATAATCAATCAATCAAGAAATGAAAACATTTTATTTCAAATAAGGTATTTATGAACAAGTCGTAAACACCTTTGAGTAATTATGATTTCAATATATTATATATGGCAAAAGGTTACGTCACTGATGGTAGTGGGTAGTGATTGTGGATAAAGTGATGGTGCATAGAGTGGTAATTGGTGATTGTGGACATAATAAGAAAACCGATACTAGATAAGTATTTATTATGAAGTGTGCACAATTTCAAAGAGGAGATGGGATAGCTCGCAAAGGATGAGCTTTGCCTAAGATGACACCAAATTTCTCCTCCATGTCTAAGTCTTTTGGCTCAATGCATGCCTCAAGTTTCCAATTGAATGAATTCAACATCGAGCCCAATATTGCTGGCATCAATCTCAATGCCAATGGAAATCCAGGGCATGTTCTTCTGCCAGCACCAAATGGAATCAATTCAAAATCTTTTCCATGCATATCCAATTCTAAACTCCGGAATCTCTCAGGTTTGAACACTAAAGCGTCTTCCCAAAAAGAAGAATCACGACCAATTGCCCATGCATTGACTAGTACTAGTGAACCCTTTGGAATAATATAATCACACAATTCAACATCTTGGTCCACCCTGCGGGGGATTAAGAATGGAGCTGGTGGGTGAAGTCTTAATGTTTCTTTGATGATAAATTGCAAATAAGGGAGTCTGGATACATCAGCTTCTTCTATTGGTTTTCCTTTTCCAACGACTTGTGCAAGTTCAGCTTGGACTTTCTTCATAATCTCTGGTTGTCTAAGTATTTCTGCCATTGCCCATTCTAACGTGCTTGTAATTGTATCGATTCCACCAATAAATAAGTCCTGTAAATTAAATTTGGTAATTCTCTCAAATAAACTTAAAAAAGTATTTCAAACTAGCACATCATGTCTTCTTAACCATGCATCAAAAGAGAAGAGAACGAACCAGGAGCGTGGAATTCACATAATTTTGATCCATCTCTTGGGGATTTTCTACACTGTGGTTGAGAAGCACTTGTAAAATATCACTCTTTTCACTCTGGTTCATTTTCTTTTCTTCCAACCGCTCATTGGTCATATCACCAAAGAGTTTATTCAACTTACCAAAATAGATGTTTGTGCGATACCTCATTCTTTGAGGATCAATCTTTTCAAGTATAGGGAAAAAATCCACTAGGTTGATCTTCCCAGCAACATCAACGATGCTCAAGATCGCGTCTGTCAGCTCAAGCTTCAAAATTTTAAAAACATTAATTTCTACTCAACTAATACGTTATACTTAAAAATCATGTTATAATTCAATTCTACCTTCCAATCTGAACAAAGATCAACCAAATCCTTGGAGAAAAGGGTGTTTGACACTAAATTAAGATTAGTCTTGAAAACAATTTGACCTACATCCACAGCTTCACCTTGTTGACAACATTTTTCACAATAATCAATCAATTCTTTCGCCTTTTGAGATCTTAGATGTTGATTTGCATCAAGCCTATTGGTAGAGAGGAGTTTGGTGTTCAATATTTTCCTAAGCATTCGCCATTGAGGACAAACAGGAAGCCAAACTGCTGAGAATTTGTAATAGTTGTGTGCTTGAAGTGCATCAGGGATAAATCTAGTGGAAAAGGCTAAGTCTTGTTTTTGAAGGACTTGTTTTGCCATAGCTGATGAAGAAATGACCACTAATGTTATTTGTCCTAATTTTAAACTCATAATTGGACCATAAATTTTTGCAAGATTGGCTAGTGATACATGGGGTTTTGTAACTAACAAGTGAAGATTTCCAATAATTATCCATGGTGATGGCCCTGGTGGAACTTTTTTGCTTCCTTTGCTACATATTTTTGCTATAATATAAACAAAACTTATCAAGGCAAAACTTGATCCCATCACAAGTGTATAGTAATCCATTATCTCTTATCACTCTCTTCCTTCCAACTTTGATATTATTGATGTGTTAGAAAGTTTCAACCTCTACCAATTTTTATATGGTTTTAAATATTTTAAGTTGTTAATTATTCATTTATAATACTTTTTTTATAATTTTTAAATTACTCCCTATATATGTTTCAAATTAAGGAAGGACAATTACTTTTACCTATTATACCCTCAATTTATGAACATTGAATTACTATTTTTGAAGTGTAGTGAGAAAATATATTTAAGACTCTACCAATTAATAGAGATAAAATGACATACTCACTATACCAATCATTATTTTCTTAACAAAGTAAGTTAAAATTTGACAAGTAAAGGAGTAGTAAAGTAAAATAAAATGTGTAGAGTAATTATTGCGGCCTAACTTTTGGTCCTATTTTTGCTTTGCATATGTGTAGAGTAATTACTGCGGCCTAACTTTTAAGGAACTTTTGGTCTTAGGGTGGGAGGGGGAATAACTATGTTTTAGCGTAGATAAGGCTAGTTTGGCGTGGCGGGGTGGGGGGTTGGAATATGATAATCAGTGTTTTAACAAACTCTTTAGCAAAATGTCTTGAGACTTAAGTGTGGGGCTTAGTTCTGTAAGACTTACGCTCTAAACGTCTAACTGTACGCCCTAAGCACATCCAACGCTCGAGGCTCGCCTAACATATCTTACATAAATTATGTGTTAAAATATTTAGTTAAGATTGTTGACCCTCATAATTTTTGAATAATTGAATGATACATAATAATTTTTAATCTATAGAGATAAAGAAGTTTGAGAATAACTCAAATAACAAGTATTAGTGTTGACACCTAATTTTGACCCTCCACGATTGAAATTAATTATTTCGAGCCTCTCCAATTTTAAACGATTTAAAATAATTAATTTTTATAAAAAAATTCAAAATACTTCGCAAGTTATTTTAAAGTAATTTTTGATGCTTTCATAATTTTTAAGTAATATATATTTCTGCACAAATATGTATATAATTATCATATTTTATGAATATTCAAAAATCATCTCAAAAAGAGTTTGTTTTAATTAAATAGTCAATTAAATTAATTTGGTTTAAAGTATACTTATAAGTTATTTAGTTTATTAGTTTAATTATTCTTATTTTATGTTATTTTGTCTTGTTTGATTTTGTTGATTTGAAAAGCACATTTTATTTAAGTCACGTTATTTAAGTTAGCTATAGTTTCAAGTTAATTAGTTTATAATCGAATTAATTATTTTATTTCGTTAACAATTAAGAAGCTCATTAATTAATTTACATTAGTTCACCTTATTTAGGTTTTAGTCGAATTTGTTAATTCAACTCAATTTGACTATTTCTTAAAATCCGAAATCTGACCGATTTAATTTTTTACTCTATACCCATCTTAAATGACCAAATTTTGGGATTTTATGTTGCATTTCCAGCAAACCTTCCAGCCATACAATTCCCCAAATTCCAGCAGCCCATCTCATCTTTTCCCCAATTCCCATTCCATTTTAATTCCCAACTAATTAATTCAACTGACACAGCCCACCAAAACTCATTTCACGTTCCTAATTGTCAGCCCAATACATACATACAACAATACTAAAATAATGACAACAACAGCAACCGACCCAGCCCACATAACAATACAACACCAAATACCCAACACCCGATGACCCCACCTTGTCCTTCTTCCTTCTCAGCGAAACCCAGAAACCAACGATCCAAACAATAACAACACAGCAGCTCCCAAACGTGCCCAAACGGCGCTTACACGGAGTCGAATACGGCGTTAAATAGATGGAAAGCAGTAGCGGTGATAGACGGAAAAGCAGCGAGGAGCGCAGAAATCGTACAACAGGAGCAGTCCACGTTGATTGTCCTCCATAGCGTGAGATTAAGCCGCGTGGCATGGAGAGGACGATGGAATCAATCCGGAGCGTCGAGCCGCCCTTTCCTCTTCCGGAATGAGGTTGAATTTTCAGAAAAAAAGGATGTCTTCCCTAATTTGTGAAAGATTTTTGGCATTTTAAATTTGAAATTGGGCCCTAGTTTGCCCGAATTTTTTCGTCCGGATTCTCCCCCCAAATCTGCCCTAGTTCTTCTTCTTTATATATTCTGACGTCTTGGCTGTTGAGGGGGGAGGAAATTTTTTAAAAAAAGAACGTTGGGAAAAGAGGGAGATTTTTTCAGTTGGAAAAGTTCTTTTAGCAAAATATAAGAATAGCTTAATAGAATACAGCGGTTCAGGGTTGGATTTCTCTTGAGTCTACTTTGTCATTCACAACTTAGAGTTTGTTAGAGTTAAATTTGTGGCCTCGGAAAGCTCTCATCCTGCTCGTTTTCTCAGCTCGCTGCCCCCGAAAAGGTAAACTTTTCTTGACCTTAACTCGTTTGTTGGATGTTTTATTTTATGAACTGAAACTTTCCATGGATTCTTTCTTACCTTTCCTTGCTCGAGTACCTGCTTCTTTTCTTAGTTTACTTTGTTGTTTAATGTTTAGTTGTCTTAGTTCGAGTTGACCTATTTTAGTTGTTTGTAGCATGGAACATGTCTCTGTATAGGTCTTATGCTAAAAAACATTTTTTTATTAAGAGTTTTGGTTTTCCCCTTTGATTTTAGTATCCCAGTTTGCTTCCTTGTTGCTCGTTTTTTCTTGTTCAGTCGGTATCTGTTAAGATGGTTAGAATGATGTCTTATTTTGTTTGTTCGATCTTGCTGTCTATCCTCTCTGTGCTACAAGTTTAATAGTTAGCATCATCGAGCCTTCTTCATGAGCTTGGGCGGAAAGTCTTTTTAACTTGTTTAAGTTTATTTCTCATTTTGAGCATCTTTAACGCTTTCAAATATATTAATGGGTCTGCTCTTAACTCTTTACGTCACTTTGATATGTCTCTTTTTCTTTTCTTCATCTCCTCCGAGTTTTCAAAAAGTCTAGCATGTTGCTGCCTAGCTTACCTTGCTTTACTCGTGTTCGTGTCTCCATTTTGCGTAAATTCTAGTCGGAAAAAAATGCTTGCCATTTACAATTTAAGTGTAGTTCTTAGCATGCTTCCCTTATCTCTATGTCATTTCAGTTTACAGGAGGTCTGTATTAGTCTCTTCAAATATATCTTAACCTGCTTTAGCATCAAATATTAAGATCATGTTGTTATATTTGAGTTTAAATTATGTCGATTGGTGTGGTGTTTAAGTACTAATTCGGTGTAAGAAAAAATGTGGTTCATTTCTGTGATTGGTCTGTTCATGTAGGATTTCATTGTCTCGGCTAGTTCAAGCAGTTGAATGCTAATTGCATCTTGTTGGTTTAGCTACTCCTTTTTTCCAAAATTTGAGTTAATTTAATATAGTTTACTTGAATTATTCTGTGACGATGCTTCATAAACTAGTTGGACATATTATGTATATAATATTCAAGACTTGTTTGCTTTACATTTAGTAAATTGGTCCAAGATTCTTTTCTTTTTCTTTTCCTTTTGTGTTATGGCAGTGTTTCTCCAAGTTTATATTCTAATGTCATTTGAAAACATGTGTTAGTTTGCATTGGATAAAATGGAAAATAAAAGCACGACGTCTCTTTTCCTCTTTAAATTAGTTGAGGTGTTGAGCATTTTAAGGTGATCATTCTTGATTTGTTTATTCCAGTTAACTCTGTTATTTGTCATTCGGATTTCTCTTGGGACTTTAGAATGATTAGACGTCTTAGTGCACTTTTTCATCTCCTTTAAATTTCTTCAGTTATCGTTATTAGTCCAAATGCATTCCCCCTTTTTTTTACTTGTTTAATTGTGCTTGGATTCTTAAGGTCTGTAAGATCGGCCCCTTTTGAATACTTACTAATTTGTTGTTGTTTTTTTTCATGTGAAAAATGCCCGAGTTCACCATAAACTCTTTTTCCTACCTTTGCATTTTCTCATTGGGCCATGAAGGCCCACGAACATGTCCCGGAAGGATATTGAAGCAGATTGGAGAACTGAAAAAATTGGGCCAAAGGCCCGCTCTTAATTTCAAATTGTATTTTGTTATTCTTGGGCCTATGCCTATTTATTATTATGTTGTTAGAATTTAGGACAGGTGGAAGATGGGCCTAAGGCCCAAAGAAATAAAAATCAACCTAGCCTAGGACAGGTACAGAGATGGCAATAATTGGGCCAAAGGCCCAAAACGAAAATAGGCCCAAGCATTGGTTCAGGCGGACAAAAAAATCAAATTTGGGCCCAAACCTCTTTCCCTCTTTGTTTTATTATGTTTACTTATTTGTTAATATTTATCATTAATCTTAAGGTTGAACGATTCAAATCCCCGAAAGACACCCATTTTAATTTAACAATTTAACTAAATCAGTCATCTCTTACTTGACTTAAAAAATAAATAAGTAAGTTTACAAAATACTTCATTTAGATAATATTTCTATATTTTTCTCCCTTAAAATGGCCCTAACTGCAAAAAATTGTTCAAATAAAATTAAGTTAATCTATTTTTAACCAAATAATTAATCGTCGGATAACCGCATTAACGGGTGTTCTAGGTGCTTTAAAATCCTTCCTAGAACACTAATATGAACCCTTGAACCCCTTCATATTTTCAATTGATTCCATGTTTTAATCTTTTGAAAAAATTAGTTTTCTTGATTTTTCTTTAAAAATTAAGTGGCAACTCTAAATCAATCATAAAATATTTTCCTAATAAAACAATTAGTATCGCATCTTTCCTGTTTGGTAACACTGTGAAAGTAATTATATACTTGCGTAACATTTCTTTTATAAATACGTCGCGAAATTTTACTTTTAAAACATTGATGATAATATTTCGAATGGTCACTCAATTTAGAATATGCTACTTTTGTGACCATTCGAAATTGGATATAGATATACATATGCAGAGAAAAATAATCGATCAATCAAGAATATGAAACCATTTTATTTCAAATAAGGTAAACATGTTGCAAACACCTTTGAGTTATGATTTTGATTTATTATATATGACAAAAGGTTATTGATGATGGTGGCTGGTAATTATGTAAAGTGATATAATTAAAAACTCGATATTAAATAAATATTTATCGATCGAGCAATATCAAAGAGGAGATGAGATAGTTTTCAAAGGATGAGCTTTGGCTAAGATGGCACTAAATTTCTCTTCCATGTCCAAGTATTTTGGCTCAATGCATGCCTCAAGTTTCCAACATTACTGGCATCAATTTCAATGCAAATGGAAATCCCAGGCATGTTCTTCGGCCAACACCAAATAGAATCATTCCAAAAAAAAATCTCACATGCATTCAATTCTAAACTCCAAAATCTCTCAGGTTTAAATACTAAAGTGTCAATCCTTCAAAAAGAAGAATCCTGACCAATTGCCCACGCATTGACTAGTACTAGTGAATCCTTCTGGATGATATAATCACACAATTCAACATCTTGGTCGACACTGCGGGGATTAAGAATGGAGCTGTTGGGTGTAGTTTTAATATTTCTTTGATGATAAATTGAAAGTGAGGGAATCTGGATACGTCAGCTTCTTCTATTGGTTTTCCTTTTCCAACAACTTCTCCAAGCTCAACTTGGGCTTTCTTCATAATCTCTGATTGTCTAAGTAATTTTTCACTAGATTAATTTTGTCCAACCAATACAAAAGAGACTGAATCACACATATTTGATAAAGCAATAATAATTCTTAGTGAATTACTCCACAGGTAAAAGTTGTAAAAGAGAGTCCCAAGTTAATTGTTTATACCATCATAACATCATAAGTAGCACGATAGACTGAAATCGAAAAATACTCTCTATTACAGCGCACAAAATACAGAAAAAACTTAGCTCGACTTAACACACACACACACACACTAATTACATACTCTCAGACGCTAGTTACGCGATTGCATCATTCTGTAGCCTTCCACGATGAAAGGGGCGGAGTTTCTGAATTCTTATGAGTACTCATACCAGGAATATACCGATCACCCTGAACTGCATTAGCTGAAGCAATGGATTCAAGCTCTTCCATATCTTCTGATGTTAACTTTATGGACAAAGCTTCAATGTTTTGGTTGAAATTTTCAATCTTAGTGGTGCCCGGGATGGGACACACATCGTTTCCTTGGTGATGTACCCAGGCCAACGCCAGTTGAGAAGGGGTACATCCCTTCTTTGCAGCCATTTCACAAATCCGCTCGTACAAGATTTTGTTCTGCTCAAGATTCTCAGCCTGGAACCTTGGTAGATGCTGCAAAAAATTGAAGATCTATTTGAGTCAAACATGTATTTTTCGACTTTAGTGCATCGTATACAGAGTAGCACAAATGTTAAGTTCATTCAATATCAGTAGCCACAAATACGTTTTTCAATCAACAACGTCAAAAGGCAATATGTCTATACTCGCGATATAAATACACAACAATGAAACATGATATCTATATGTTTGAAATCCAAAACCATACACAAATACAAGCAAATATAATAAGTTTGAAACTCAAAACAACAATGAATACAAAGCAAACCTTTCGGTAGTCTTCATTTTCCATATCCTCAAGCAGCTTCGGTCCTGATGACAAAAAGCCCCGTCCTAATGGACTATACGCGACAATTCCAATTCCAAGTTCCCTAGTAGATTAACATCAAGAACCCACATTATTATAGACCGCGCACTAACATGAAAAACCAACAGAAAAGAAGTAAATATACCTGCAGGTAGGAACTATTTCTTCCTCCACGTCTCTCGACCACAGAGACCACTCTAACTCGACTGCTGTTATTGGATGAACTGTATGCGCCCTTCTAATTGTTGACGCTGATGCCTCAGATAAACCTATGTGCTTTATTTTACCCTCTTCTACCAGTTTCTTAAGTTCTCCAATCTAGTAAAACAGAGTTCAAAGGAACAAGAAATGTTGATCATTTTAAAGCTTGCATTTTATAGAGTTATAAATTGAAGAGAAAGAAGACAAACCGTGATTTCAATGGGCACACGCGTATCAATTCGGTGCTGATAGTACAAGTCTATGCAGTCAACATCAAGTCGCTTTAAGCTAGCCTCGCACGCTGCCCTCACATAGGCTGGATCACCATGCACTTCTCTGTTTCCCTCTGCTCTCTTATCATCTGATGCTAAAACAACACCAAATTTTGTTGCCAACACAACTCGCTCTCTCATCCCTCCCTTCAAAGCCTACATAGATACATAATTATCAGAGACGAAGGGCATTGTTAAATAGTTCACGAAGTTGATGTAAACCTTGGAAACTACGGTTCAAATCTTAACAGAGACAAAAATAGGATGTAGCTTATTTCCATATGTCTAAGCCTTAGTGAGTAAAGTTACTAGATACCTATGCTGGTGGAAGATAACAGGTATCTAGGTGAAATAGTCAAGGTGCACGGAAGCTGATCTAGACACTATTGTCAGTAGAAAAAAATACATCTAGAGTACATTGGAAATACGAGTTCATTATATATATATATATATATAGATATCCACCAACCACTGATTATCAGGTGAAAACAACAAAATATTACATCATACCAACCCCAAAACGTAAAGTACAAGACTTTAAGCACTAAGAACAATCATATATTGCACAAGTAAAAAAAAACACTCCTACCAAAAACCCAAAACTAAAAGGTACAACAGTTAATGCATTACGTACAACCATACTAGTGCATAAATTTTTTAAAAAATGAAAAAATAAACATTTAATTGTTCTCTCCGTTTCAATTTATAACTTTAAAACACATTCTTTAGTTTAAAATCACGAGATTCAACTTTTTTCTTTCAAAATCAGACAAATAAATTGAAACGCGGAGAGTAATATTACCTTGCCGATGAGTATTTCATTAGTGTTGGGTCCATAGATATCGGCAGTATCAAGAAGGGTGACGCCGGAGTTAATGGCGTGGTGGATCACTTTGATCATTTCGGGTTCGGGTTTGGGTAGCCCATAAAAATTAGCGGACATACCCATACAACCAAGCCCTTGAGCAGATACTTCAAGCCCAACTGAGCCCAATTTGATTTTTCTTATTTTTGTTCCCTCTTTCTCCATTTAGCTAATAAAATAATAACTATTATGAGAGACAGTAAAGAAATTTATGATATATTTATAGCTGACATTGAAGGACTGTACAAAGTTTAACACTAATAATGTATATAGCTTTAATTATAGAGATGAATACTTTTTTATTAAATATTAAAGGAGCGGTTGATCGGAGTAATATTTTATACACTGATTATGGATTGTGAAAAAGAGTATGTAAGCACATACGTCATTATTGATAATAAGAGGACCATAGGGGTTGTATGAGCATTTTATTGCCATCATAATAACTTTTTTTTCTAAAAATTGCATGATATTATATTATTTCAAGCTTGTTTCGAAAAATTATTTATGTTACTTTATAGATGTCTTTTGTGATAATATCGTAACGTAGGACTTCAGCAATTTTGGAAGCTAAACATGCTAAAAAAAATGTCTATAGCTAAAATCGCTAAATGAGTAAAAATAATCGAAGAACGCAAATTTGCCCGGACACTATCATGATTTGAAAAATACTTCTCGACTCTGTCCAATTAAGGAAAAAGATTGAATTATACATATTTTGTAAGGCAATGGAGGAATAAATATCAGTATTTCACTCCATAGGTAAAAGTCTACAAACATAAACATGAAATTTATTATTTGAACCATAAGCAAATGGCACTATAGTTTGAATTTTTGAAACAGAGAAATATACTTTCTCAGTGCATATTATGCACAACACAAGAACAACTCAAGCAACTGCAACATCATGTAGCCTTCCATGCTGAAAGGGGCGGCGTTTCTGAATTTTTGAAAGTACTCATACCAGGAATATATCGATCACCCTGGACTGCGTTAGCTGAGCCAATAGATTCAAGTTCTGCCATGTCTTCTGATGTTAACTTTACGGACAGAGCTCCAATGTTCTGGTTGAAGTTTTCAATCTTAGTGGTGCCAGGAATGGGACACACGTCGTTTCCTTGGTGATGTACCCAGGCCAAGGCTAGTTGAGAGGGAGTGCATCCCTTCTTAGCTGCCATTTGACAAATCCGCTCATACAGCTTTTTGTTATGCTCAAGATTCTCAGCCTGGAACCTTGGTAGATGCTGCAAAATTGAGGATCAATTTTAAGTCCCAACGAATTGAAGACTTGACTTAACTCTCCCACAATATCGTAGAAATAGAGGAAAACAAATAGTAACACTAAATATCACGAGGAGAGCATTGTATACCAATTAAGCAAATGGCAATATATAAGGGACAATGTAAAGTTCATACTACTTTTGATACAAACTATTGAAAGTTTTTGTCCCTAGTAATATCATCCAGATCAAATAGCTTATTATTCAAAACTCTTTCTTCCCTAAAACAAGTAAATATACTCGCAAAAGAAATACATCAATGCAATTAAACATGATAGCAATATGTTTGAAATACGAAACAACAAAGCAAACCTTTCGGTAGTCTTCATTTGACAAATCCTCAAGCAGCTTTGGACCGGAAGACAAAAAGCCCCGTCCTAGTGGACTATATGCCACAATCCCAATTCCAAGTTCTCTGAACAGTCATCAGATAGGCGAACATCAGGATCTCATTGCTATAGACCCCAAACACGAAAAACTAACAGAAAGAAGAAAGTACCTGCAAGTAGGGATTATTTCTTCCTCTACATCTCTCGACCATAGAGACCATTCTAATTGTACTGCTGTTATTGGATGAACTGCATGTGCTCTTCTAATTGTTGATGCTGAAGCCTCCGATAGACCTATATATTTTATTTTACCTTCTTCGACCAGCTTCTTAAGTTCTCCAACCTAGTAAAACAGGAATCTCAAGGGAATAAGAAATGTTGATTATTAACCATTTCAATTACCAATAGATGGAGACATAATAATATACCAATCCGACTTAATTGGTCACCTCGAAAAATGTATAAAGTCTATGACACAACTCTTAAGAATCTACCCATACATAAATCAGAGGTATTAAGCTCATTTCAGTCTAACCGGTTCATCAAGCTCGCAGATGTACAATAACAGTCGCAAAAATCTGAAAAAGAGAGTAGTTACATCTATTTTCCCGTTCATCTTCCTATTGTTTGATTCCTGTCTCCGGATGATCATTTCTTTCGTTATTGCTTTCCTTTTTATTAAAGCAGAAATTCAGGGAATTGTTTTGCTGATTCCAACAATAAGGGCAATGATTTTGGTCTAAGCAATATCAAGAGTGTGGCTAACAACTGCTAGATCAACTCCGAAATATTGCATTGAGATATTAAGTAAAACATGTACTCGAATACTAGCCAGAAGTTTGTATTACAGTCAAGAGCATTTGTAGATATAATATAACCACTATACAGTAATTATTTTATTTGATTTTTGCAACACTACCTCCTCAGTAGTCATCCTCCAAGTAAGATCAAATATTACATCATTTTCCAAAAAAAATAATAAGTAACTTCAAAGAGTCATAAATGGAAAAAAGAGAACTAACCGTGAATTCAATGGGCACACGTGTATCAATTCGGTGCTGATAGTACAAGTCTATACAGTCAACATCAAGTCGCTTTAAACTAGCCTCACACGCTGACCTTACATAGGCTGGATTTCCATGCACTTCTCTCTTTCCTTCTGCTTTCTTTTTTCATCTCCTAAAACAATACCAAATTTTGTTGATAATACAGCTCGTTCTCTCATCCCTCCCTTCAAAGCCTACATAGATACATAATTATCAGAACTTCAAGCAACAATTATTGCAAAATGGTTAAAATTTCTCAGTTGCTTATGCGATGAATGAATAAGCTTAAGAGTGTGGTTTATGGTTGATGAAGTCGATGCGAACTTTGAAAAGTTCAATTCAAATCTCAGCCGAGACAAAAATAAAATACAAGATGATTTCATTTCATTTGTCTAAGCCTTGGTCTGTAAAGTTACTCAATATTTGTGCTAGTGGAAGGTAGCAACTACATTGTGAAATAATCAAGGTGCACAGAAGCTAACTTGAACACTACTATAAGAAAATACAAGTTCACTACACTTTTGTTTCAGTGTACTTCATATTAAGTAAACAACAATCCAAAACCACGACTTTGCAGGAAAAAAAAACAAGCAAGCTCAAATAGTAAAATTAGAAATCGCGCATGAGGATACAGGTTTGAAGAATCATGAACAATTCTTCTTCTTAAGGTATAACTCGTGAGGTTTTAGCATCTGAAAATCTGAAACGTAGCACATTGTCAGGTGAAAACATGTAATAGTACCTCAAAGTCTCATAACAACCCCGCCGCCAACCCAAAAAAGAAAAGTGCAAGACTTTAAACTCCGAGAACAATCATATTCTGCATATGTAAACAAACAAAAAAGTATTCCAGCTCAAACACCAGTAATTAGCACTACTACTTACTCCCTCCGTCCCGTAATGTAACACTCCTTTTTTTAGTCTGTTCCAAAAATGATACTCCCTTCATTTCAATTTGTTTGCCTGGTTTTCACTTACACGAAATTCAAGAGAATAAAGAAAGACTTTTGAATCATATGGTGTAAAACTAAAGATGCGTAGAATGTATCAAAATGTTCTCCAATTGTGTGATCTTAAACATATAGGCAATTTTTAAAACGGATTAACAAGAAAAGTAAGACAAACAACTTTAAACAGATAGTTACCTTTTTAGCTTTATTAGTAACAATTTAACTTTAAAGTTTTCATTTTGGGACGATGAGTAGCAACCACACTTTTACCAAAACCAATAAAGGTACAACAATTACAGCATTACGTACAACCATCCTAATGCATAAACCCAAAGATTGGAATTTCGTCAAAAAAAATTTAAGCATTTGGGGGAAAGAAGTTGAATATCATACTTTACCAATGAGGATTTCGTTGGTGTAAGGCCCATATACATCGGAGGTATCAAGAAGAGTGACGCCGGAGTTAATGGCATGGTGGATTAGTTCGATCATTTCGGGTTCGGGTTTGGGCGGCCCGTAAAAAGCGGACATACCCATACAACCAAGTCCTTGAGCAGATACTTCAAGTCCCTCTGAACCCAATTTCATTCTTCCCACTTTTGTTCCTTCCGTCGCCATTGTTGTGGTTTCAGCCTATTTCACTCTGCTAAATGTGAAGGACTGTGTCTCGGTTTATAATTATGCGCGGCGGCTGGTAAGTAAATAGTCAATTTATCATTGCACATCTAAATACCTTTAATTTGTCGATTAAACACCTCAAATTACAAAATAATCATCTATATACCTCTAAAATTTATGTGTCAGGTTACCATCGGTATCCAAATTGTCATTTAGACCAGATTAAGGTGTTTATATGTGCACTCTCAAAGTCGGAGTGCTTACTTGTTATTTGAAGTTAAGTTTGAATGTATTTATACATCACACTAGTTCTGGAAACGTGCGCTGCACGTTTGTCTTCTATTATGATCTAAAATTTATATAAGTCTAATATCATGTCAATATAAATATTTATCACATTATATTTTTATAAATATGATAGATCTTGTATTGATTAATATATGTTTCTATAAAAAGCTTACTTTTGCATCCAAAAATAAATGAAAAGAAGGATTTCAAATATAATCTTCTAGACTAACATATCTAAATATATATTTCTCTATACAAATAAAGGGTGACAACTAATTCTTTTTATTTAACTTTTAGTTATTTGTTTTGGGAAATAAGATATGTTGAATTATGTAAAACTAATTAAAATAATATAGCATCTGATGATATATGACATATCAAGGAATTCTTGCTCTAAATTTAAGAAGTGCACCTAAACATTACTAACATGGATGCAATAAAAAATTAGGTAATCAACATACTTAGATATGACCATCATTATTATCTATAATAATTTTCTTCCAAAGATTGTAGCTAGCTAGGTATGATATGAAACAGGAAAAACTAAGCTCTAATAAAATAAGGGGAATAAATTTAATGAAAGAATAATAAATGTAGCATCTTTTCGATGATCAACTTACATAACATAATTAAGTGAAATGACAAAGAAAGGAAGAAGAGAGTTTCCATCTCACTTACCCAAAGTATGTAAATCAGTGAAAACTTGCTGAATTCCTTCAATAATTGCCTAAAAATTAAATATTAAAAAAGAAGTTTTCAAAACATGAAAATATAGTAGTTACTTATTATGCTTGTTAGAAGGTCATCTTTATAAAAAGATGAATTTCAACCTCTGCAAAGATTTTAAACATCCGTTCCCATCACATTGTAAGCTCCGTATGAAGTTTTAGAATGTACACATACATTTTTTCCCTGTAACAAATAAAAGAATATAATTAAAGTAATTAGTGATCAACTAATATATTTAGAGTGAAATGAAAAGTTTGTTTAACAGTCATGCATTTTTGCTATATAACCATTGGGTGACCTCTTTGCTACACAAATATAATATTGACTCGGATAGAAATTACCCCAACTCTTCATTCTCCTTATTCATCATTATTATTGTTGGAGCAATAAGTGAACATTTCTCATAATTAATACTGTGCAACTCTTCATTCGCCTTCTTTAATATTATTATTATAGCAATAAGTGAATGTTCATAGGTAATGGGAGAGTAATCTAGATTAGGAAGAAAATCAAAAGCCAAAAATGGATAAAATTAACAAGCAGGTATATACTGATTAGCATTAGTATAATAATATAATAGTATAATATAATTATTATTTAATATTTAATTTATTAATAGCTTATAACATTTTAATTTAATGTAGGGGTAAAACAGTAATCTAACTTTTTCCTAATATTCTTCTAATTTATAGTAGGGGTAAAACAGTAATCTAACTTTTTCCTAATATTCTTCTAATTTATAGTAAGGGTAAAATTGCAAATCAACTTTTAACTTTTTTGTTCCCACTTATAGTAATATATATAAATAATATATATATATATATATATATATATATATATGAATGAATGAATATGATGATCATTTGAAAATATATTAGTTTTTTTAAAAAAAGAATCAAGTTGCATTGGATAAGAGGGATTGATCAGATGATAAGCACACTTTCATGTTCAAACTTAAAAATCGCAAGTTGCAAGTTCAAATTATGTTTGGACACATAATTTATTATTTGAAACAACAGCAAGTAGCACAATAGTTTTGAAATAGAAAAAAATGAAGTTTCTCAATGGATACATTTCACAACACAAGAATAACTCATCATTTATGTAGCCTTCCATGCTGAAAGGGGTGGAGTTTCTGAATCTTTGTAGGTTGCCGCTGCCGAACCGTACCTATCACCCTGGACTGCATTAGCTGAAGCAATGGATTCAAGCTCTGCCATGTCTTCTGATGTTAGCTTTATGGACAGAGCTCCAATGTTCTGATTGAAGTTTTCAATCTTAGTGGTGCCCGGGATGGGACACACGTCGTTTCCTTGGTGATGTACCCAGGCCAACGCGAGTTGAGAGGGGGTGCATCCCTTCTTAGCTGCCATTTCACAAATCCTCTCATACAGTTTTTTGTTATGCTCAAGATTCTCGCCCTGGAACCTCGGTAGATGCTGCAAAATTGAAAATCAAAGCATGCCCCATATTATACTAACAACAGAAATGCACTGAAATTAAACATGATGTGAATATGTTGGAACTCCAAGACGAACAATAAACACAAGCTAACCTTTCGGAAATCTTCATTTGAGGAGTCCTCAAGAAGCTTTGGTCCGGATGACAAAAATCCACGCCCTAGTGGACTGTATGCTACAATCCCGATTCCAAGTTCTCTAAACAGTTCACACATAGGCGTACATCAGGAGCTCGAATTGCTATAGAGCCAAACACGAAAAATTAACAGAAAGTACCTGCAAGTAGGGACTATTTCTTCCTCTACATCTCTTGACCATAGAGACCATTCCAATTGTACCGCTGTTATTGGATGAACTGCATGTGCTCTTCTAATTGTTGATGCTGAAGCCTCGGACAAACCTATATGTTTAATTTTACCCTCTTCAACCAGCTTCTTAAGTTCTCCAACCTAGTAAAACAGGATTTTCAAAGGGAAAAAATGATGATCATTAACCATTTGAACAAAGATGCGAAAAAATTAAACAATATAAGCACTCCACTTAATTGGTGTGTGGCTGAAAATGTATTGGTCTATGCCAATACTCTCAAAAGGTTACCCATGTATTATATCAGAGGTACCGGCTGCTCATTTTAAGTTCTTTAAATGGTTCATCAAGCTCAGAGATGTAAACTAGAAGTCGTAAAAGTCTAAATTAAAGTGCAGTTGCATCTAATTTTGTCTCAACCTCATATTGCTTCTTCGGTTCTTCCCATCTCTGGAGGATCAATTCTTCTTCTTTTTTTTGTCTGTGTAGATGGCCATTTGGATTATAATCGCGGCGATTGTACTATAAACATATACAGAGACTGGCTTTCAATAACTAGATCAATTCCAAAAATGATGGTGTATGTTGATGCAGCACTGAAGCCATTTAGTGTTTGTAATATTTATATTGTATCAAAACAAGTCAATCATTTTATCCTCCATCGTGGATTAGGAAATGTTCATAACATTCATTTTACAGAGTTGTGGAATAGAGAACCAACCGTTACTTCAATTGGCACGCGTGTATCAATCCGGTGCTGGTAGTACAAGTCTATGCAGTCAACATCAAGTCGCTTCAAGCTAGCCTCACATGCTTCCCTTACATAGGCTGGCTCTCCGCGCACTTGCATTGTTCCATCTGCAAAACTTACAGCAAATTTTGTTGCTAACTCAATTCGTTCCCTCATCCCGCCCTTCAGAGCCTGCATAAATACAATGGTCGTGGATTATCATATAACCTTGAGGACCAAGAGACTCTCAACCGACCCAAGAACCGAGAGTCACACTCTTAGCAACTGACCATGACTCTCGTCATTTGAAAAAAGAATAAAAGAATTACATAGAGACCCTCTTCTTTACCCTGTAAAAGGAGCCTTGCCCCTACAAGCAAGGACATCAATCATCAATTACTCGCTGCAACTACTACATTACACTCCGAAAAGATCTTTCTTTAATTTACTAGTATTCTTGTTCTTAGAATTGGTTGACTTCGTATTGACAAGAAAGCTTTTTTTTTTTACTGGACAGTGGACCAATAATAAAACAACTCCCTCTCTTCCTCTTTGTCTCTGAGCTTTCCGTTTTCTGTTATTTCTATCATTTCACTTCAATTCTTGCTACGTGTGCCCTTATCCTGACCTCGATAGATTTTAGCATCTAAATAACCAGACTATGACCACATTAAGAATGAATTTGTTGGAACTAGCTATAACAAGTAAGGAAAAACTCTGCATACTAGCACTGATTTCATAATTGGAACCTTCAAATTCCAAGCACCCAGCAAAAACCGTCCCCCAACACCCAGGGAGGATCTAGTAAAGAACCTATGGACTCATCCGAACCCAGTAGCTTTGGCTTAGACCATGTATATGCGTTGAAAAGCTCAATAAATTAGTATAAATAATAGATTTTGAACCAGTAAATTAGACGGCATATGATAAAATTTGAGTGCGAACCCATAAAGTTCAAATATTTTTTTCATAACCGTGGTGTCCGGCCTAGCTTTCGTGCACCTCGACTAATTCCACGGGATACCTACCACCTCCCACCACCCACCAGCAACAGGTATCAGGTATCAGGTATCAAGTATCAGGTAATTTTATGCACCAAAGTTAGGGCGGATGGGACATAAAGTTTAAATTTGGAATTCGCTTGTAATAGCACCCCAGAAAATATACAAGGTTTGAAGAACCATGAACAACATTTCTTGGTAAGGTCCAACTCAAGAGACTTAAAACAGGTAAAGAATAGCACCAACTCCAACCCAACCTAAAACAAAAAGTAGAGTCCTTTCTATATTATTGATAACCATGGTGTCTGGATTGAATCTTGAGACCTCGTGTTCTCAACTCATTTCATTGACCATCAGACTACACCCGTGGGTGCAAAAAGTACAAGTCTTTTAAGCTTTATGAACCAGCACATTTTGCATATGTTACAATTATTCCAGCTCAAACACCAAAACTCCAAAACCAAAACGTACAACAGAACAGGCATAAGGTACAATAAAATCAATGCATAAATGTATAGAAATCCAGAAAACAGTTCAGCTCAAGCACAAGAAAAGCCAATCACCAAAAAGAAAAAAAAGGTACAACATACTTAACATTAGGTACAACCATTCTACTGCGTAAAACTCAAAGAAATTAACAAATTGATACCTTGCCAAGGAGGATCTCGTTAGTGTGGGGTCCATATACATCGGAAGTATCGAGAAAAGTGACGCCGGAGTTAATGGCGTGGTGGATGAGTTGGATCATATCGGGTTCGGGTTTGGGCGGCCCGTAAAAAGCGGACATACCCATACAACCAAGTCCTTGAGCAGATACTTCAAATCCCTCTGAACCCAATTTCATTCTTCCCACTTTTGTTCCCTCTGCCGCCATTGTTGTGATTCAGCTTAAGCTTATTACTCTGCAAATATGCACGTAATAGAGCAAGTGGATATTGTATTGTATATATATAGGTTGTTAATTAGATGAGTTATTGACAAATGACAAACCATCAAAGTTGTGGTTGAGTGTTTCCTTTCATTTAGAAAGTTCGAATCCTGAATATGAAATTGTTTTTATAAATTTGTGTAAATTTGAATTAGTATGTATGATTGAATCCTGGATATGAAATGTTTATGTAACTCGGTGTGAATTTGAATATGTATGTTCGTTCCAATCTTATATATGAAATAACTTTTATAACTTTGTGCAAATTAGTATGTATGTTTGAACTTTGAATCTGGGATATGGAATCATTTTTGTAACTTTGTGCAAATTTGAATTAGTGTGGATATGAAATCACTTTTGTAACATTGTGCAAATCTAAATTAGTATGCATGTTTGAATTTTGAATGTCAAATTGTTTATGTAACTTTTGTGCAAATCTGAATTAGTGTGTATGTTCGAATTTTGGATAAGAAATCGCTCTTGTAACTCTGTACAAATTTGAATTAATATGTACTTTCGAATCCTAAATGTGAAATTGTTTTTGTAACTCTATGCATATCTGAATTTGTATGTATGTCGACAACTGAACATGAAATCATTTTTTATAATGTTGTGCAAATTTAAATTAGTGTATATGTTTCAATCGTGGATATTAATTTGTTTTTGTAACTTTGTACAATCTGAATTAATATATATGTTTGTATCATGGATATGAAATTCATGTTGATTGCCTAACTTAATATACTTTTTAAGTTATTTTTGTATTAATTTTGGTATAACTTATACGATATTTGATAGGAAGTAAGTTACGGATAGGTCGAATAACTAATACAAACCCCAATCGGTATCAATATTTTACTCCATAGGTAAAAGTCCACAAACAGAGAATTGATTCTATTATTTGAACCATCAGCAAGTGGCACAATAGTTTTGGAACAGAAAAAAAGAAAAACAAACTTTCTCATTGCATACACTGCACAACACAAGAACAACTCATCATTTATATAGCCTTCCATGCTGAAAGGGGTGGAGTTTCTGAATCTTTGTAGGTAGGTGCAACCGAACCGTACCTATCACCCTGGACTGCATTAGCTGAAGCAATAGATTCAAGCTCTGCCATGTCTTCTGATGTTAGCTTTATGGACAGAGCTCCAATGTTCTGGTTGAAGTTTTCAATCTTAGCGGTGCCCGGTATGGGGCACACGTCGTTTCCTTGGTGATGCACCCAGGCCAACGCGAGTTGAGAGGGGGTGCATCCCTTCTTAGCTGCCATTTGACAAATCCTCTCGTAAAATTTTTTGTTATGCTCAAGATTTTCACCCTGAAACCTCGGTAGATGCTGCAAAGTTGGAGATCATTTCAAGTCAAATGCACTGCAATTAAACATAATGTGAATATGTTGGAACTCAAAAGAAACAATAAATATAATCTAACCTTTCGGAAATCTTCATTTGTCAAGTCCTCAACCAGCTTTGGACCGGATGACAAAAATCCCCGGCCTAGTGGACTGTATGCTACAATCCCAATTCCGAGTTCTCTGAACAGTTAACAGATCAGGATCTCACATTGCTATAAACCTCAAACACAAAAAATAAACAGAACGAAGAAAGTACCTGCAAGTAGGGATTATTTCTTCCTCTACATCTCTCGACCATAGAGACCATTCTAATTGTACTGCTGTTATTGGATGAACAGCATGTGCTCTTCTAATTGTTGATGCTGAAGCCTCCGATAGACCTATATATTTTATTTTTCCCTCTTCAACCAGCTTCTTAAGTTCTCCAACCTAGTAAAACAAGAATTGTAAAGCAATAAAACATTTTTTATGCAGCATTGAGCCATTGATATTGTATCCAAACAAGTCAATCATTTTATTCTCCATTCGTGGATTAGGAAATGTTCGTAACATTCATTTTACAGAGTTGTGGAAAAGAGAAACCAACCGTTACTTCAATGGGCACGCGTGTATCAATCCGGTGCTGGTAGTACAAGTCTATGCAATCAACATCAAGTCTCTTTAAGCTAGCCTCGCATGCTGCCCTTACATAGGCTGGCTCTCCACGTACTTCTCTCTTTCCATCTGCAAAATGTATACCAAATTTTGTTGCTAACTCGACTCGTTCCCTCATCCCTCCCTTCAAAGCCTGCATAAATGCATGATTATCAGATCAAATAATAACTCTTGCTAATGTCCAACTAAGAATCTTAGTAGCTCAGTTAGTTATCTGAACTTTCACCTTATTATTCAATGTTCGATTCGGTACAACCATCCTACTGCACAAAACTCAGAAGAATTAACAAATTGATACCTTGCCAAGGAGGATTTCGTTAGTGTAAGGCCCATAACTATTAGAGGTGTCGAAAAATGTTATGCCGGAGTTAATGGCATGGTGTATTAGTTCAATCATATCGCGTTCGGGTTTGGGAGGCCCGTAGAAATCGGACATACCCAGACAACCAAGTCCTTGAACAGATACTTCAAGTCCTTCTGAACCCAATTTAATTCTTTCCATATTTTTTCCCTCTTTCGCCATTGTTGTGATTCAGTTAAAAAATTCGAAGAAGTGTTTCTATATATAAGCACTAATATAACTTTATTTATAATATGTAAGCACATGCGTTTTATTTATTATATGTAAGCACATGCGTCATTAATGTGTTTCATTCTCTATTGCTAAGAAATTTTATATGCTAGTTTATGACTTTTCATTTTTCTATTTAATAAGATTATTAGTCATTTTAGGAATAGGACGTGAGTTGATGCCAAGATAAGAAAGTGAGAGAGGCTGATTGTAGATGGTATGCGGAGGTATATAAGAAGTAGATTGAAAAAGTATTAGGGTAAAGTAATTAGATAAGACATGACAAACTTCATATTATTGAAGATATTACTATAGAGTATAGATAGTAAGGAATAGAGGTCATTTATTAGGATAAAAGGTTAATAGGGATAATGTTTGTCTTGCCTTACGTAGATTGTTGCGTAGTACTAGTCATATCTTTGTAGTTCTAGTCATATATATGTTGTTTATTGTGTTTTGATTGTTACATTATTTTATTGTTGTTAATATTTCTTTCTTGTAGACTTTACACTACTTTCTTTTTAATGGTTACGCTCTCTTCATTGTTTTCTTCTTCTTGTACCTAGGTTTGATGCACTTGAGTCTTCAGAAACAACTCTCTACTTTCACAAGATAGTAATTAGGTCTATGTACACTCTAACTTCCCCGTGGAATTCACTGAATATGTTATTGTTGTTGTAATATAACCGGCGGGAAAAAAACAAATATAAGGAGCCACTATGAAGTATAGCCAAACGAAGTAGTTACTCCCTCCGTCCCATTTTATAAGGCACGCTTTTCTTTTAGTTTGTCCCAAAAAGAATGTCACCTTACTATAACTAGAAATAATTTAACTTTAAAATACCCTCCTTATCCTTAATGAAATGATTTTCAACCACAAAAATATCTAAAAATTGTTTTAGATCACAAATTTCAAAAGTCTTCATTTTTTTCTTAAACACCGTGTCAAGTCAAATGATATCACATAAAATGAGACGGAAGAAGTATTGAGGATTCAATTCTCACCTTGTAACTCACAAAATTTCAATTTTTTCAAGTGAAATTCAATGTTCAAACATAACATCAACTTCAAAAACTCTTCTCTTTTTTTTTCAAGTTCCAACCAAATCACACATCATATTTCCAAGACACCACAAGGTACAACATATTTAACATTAGGTACAACCACCCTACTACATAAAACTCAAAGAATTACTTTTTCTGTTCCTCTTATGTTGTCATGTTGCACTTATAGAGAGTAACTAATTCTCAAAGCTAAATTAGGTTATATCGATTTGATATTTTATATTAAAAAATTAGATATTTAAAAATTATATGAAAAATACTATAAATTATAAAAAAAATTATATCAATATAATGAAAAAAATAATTTTAAAATATTAATCAAAATTTATATTATTTACAAATTGGTACCTTGCCAAGGAGGATTTCGTTAGTGTGTGGCCCATAACTATTGGAAGTATCAAGAAATGTAACGCCGGAGTTAACGGCATGGTGAATGAGTTGGATCATATCGGGTTCGGGTTTGGGCGACCCGTACTAAGCGGACATACCCATACAACCAAGTCCTTGAACAGATACTTCAAGTCCTTCTGAACCTAATTTGATTCTTCCCACATTTTTTCCCTCTTTCGCCATTATTGTGGTTTAGCTTAAAAGTTCGAAGAAGTGTTTCTATATATAAGCACAAACGTAACTTTATTATATGTAAGCACACGCGTCACTAGTCATAATGTGCTTCATTTTTTCTATTGCTAAGAATTTTTTTATTTAAACTAGAAGACCTTATGAACCCTTGTGACTATGAATTCAGCAAACACTACATAAATTATTGGAGTAGTTATTTGAATAAGACGATTTAAATTAATCATATACTAGTCGTTGACTTCTCATTTTTCCATTCAATAAGATTATTAGTCACTTTGGACATGTGAAGAGGAGGTACGCTAACGTTCGAATGATGAGGTGTGAGAGGCTGGTTGTAGCTGGTTATATGGAGGGGTAGTAGTAGGTTAAAAAAATATTGGAAGGGGTTAGACAAGACATGGTGCAACTTCAAATTATCGAGCACCGGACTCTAGATAGGAAGGAGCGAAGATTGTATATTAGGATTAATAAAATAGTAGGGATAGAGTATTCTCTTGCATTGCGTAGATTGTTGTGTAGCACTAGTCATATCCTTGTAGTTTTTGCCATATGTATCATATTATTTTGTTATTGTTATTATTATTATTTCTTTCGTGTAAACTTTACATTGCTTTCTTATTAATTGTTATGGTCTCTTCATCATTAATTTATTCTTGTACTTAAGTTTGATATACTTAAGCCGAGAATATTTAGAAACAATTTTTCTATTTGTATGAAATAATGTTAAAATTTATATACACTTTACCTTCTTCAAACCCCATATAGTAAGATTTCACTAAATTTATTGTTGTTGTAATTCAATCGGTGGGAAGAAACTCAAACAAAGAACTAATGACCGACGGTTCGATTTTCTACCTTATAACTCGCAAAACTCTAAAAAAAAATTAAGTGAAATGTAATGTCCAAAGATAACTTCAACTTTCAGAAGAAAAAAAAATCCAACTTTCAACCATATACCCAATCACCAGAGTTGTATTTAAGGGGGGTCACCGGGTTCACATGAATCCTGAACTCACACTCGAAGTATCACATAATGCGATTATGACTGGGTGCACCTTTCTCCGCCAAGTTGGAAATTTGAATTTTAAATTTATCTTGTTTTATTTTTCTTTCTAAAATTAGATAACATTTCTCTAAGTGATAATTGGTATCAAATTTTTATAATAAATCAACCTTTTTATAATAGTACATCCATCATTTCAAAATTCTGAATACGCCTCTCTCAATCACATCAACCCAAGACACCACAAGGTTCAACATATTTAACATTAGGTACAACAATCCTACTGCATAAAACTCAAAAAATTAACAAATTGATTGATACCTTGCCAAGGAGGATCTCGTTAGTGTGGGGCCCAAATACATCGGAAGTATCGAGAAGAGTGACGCCGGAGTTAATGGCGTGGTGGATGAGTTGGATCATATCGGGTTCGGGTTTGGGCGGCCCGTAGAAAGCGGACATACCCATACAACCAAGTCCTTGAGCAGATACTTCAAGTCCTTCTGAACCCAATTTGATTCTTCCCACATTTTTCCCCTCCATCGCCATTGTTGTGATTCAGCTTAAGCTTATTACTATGCAAATATGCTGGGAGAAAGACAATGGATGTATATAAAATATGTAGATAATAAAGCAAGTGGACATTGTATATGTATATGAAGTAGGTGAGACAGTGGCGGATCCAGAATTTTCGTTCAGAAGTTCGAAAAATAAAAATATAAATGTTTAAATAAGCTTTTAGAAATGAAAACCTTGAATTTTTTTTGGTTTAAAACCAAACTTTTAGCACATTTTTTTAAGTTAAAAAAAAAAAAAAAACAGAACTGAAAATTAAAAAAAAAAAACCTAAAAAAACTGAAACTGAATAAGAAAAAAATAAAATGCTTTCAATAAGATTCAAACCAGTGACATACAGCTTAATTTCAGGGGTACTTGCTACTACGCCATCAATTTCTCTTTGTAATTGAGGGGGTTCAAAATTTATATATCTATAGAAATACAAAAAAATTACCTTATATATATCGTGTAATTTTTTGCCTAGGAGGTTCGGGTGAACCCACTGGATACCACGTGGGTCCGCCCCTGAGGTGAGGGATTGACAAGAGACAAACCACCAACGTTGTGATTAGTGTTGACTTACATTACGAAAGTTCGAATTATGAATATGAAATTGTTTTTGTAAATTTGAATTAGTGTGTACGTTTGAATCTTGGATATGAAATTGTTTATCTAACTTTGTGTGAATTTGAATGAATTAGTTTGTTCGTTCGAATCTTGGATATGAAATTAACTTTTATAGTTTTGTGCCAAATCTGAATTAGTGTGTATGTTTGAACTTTGAATCTCGGATATGGAATCATTTTTGTAACTTTGTGCAAATTTGAATTAGTATGGAACGTTTGAATGGTGGATATAAAATTGCTTTTGTAACTTTGTGTAAATTTGAATTAGTATGTAAGTTCAAATCCTGGATATGAAATTGTTTTTGTAACTTTGTACACATCTGAATTACTATGTAAAGTTCGAATTCTCAATATGAAATGGCTTTTGTAACTTTGTATTAATTTGAATTAGTATGTTTATTTGATTTCTGGATATGAAATCTAGTTTGTAACTTTGTGTAATTCTGAATTAGTATGTAATGTTCGGATTTTGAATATGAAGTTGTTTTTGAAACTATAAATTTAAATTAGTATTCACATTTGAATTTTGGATATGAGATTGCTTTTATAACTTGGTACAAATATTAATTAGTATGTTCGTTCGAATTCTAAATATCACATCGTATTTGTAATTTTGTGCAAATCTGAATTAGTATGTAAGTTCCAATTCTAATATACACTATGAGCTAATTTTAATTAATATTCTTAATCAAATATGGGATAGATTTAATTTTAAATTTATATCCAAAAAAATCCACTTAATTCGTTTATCCAACCAAATAGCCCCAAAGTGTAAGCCAAACCGAATTTATTGTAGTTAAATAATAATAATAACTCAACCGGCGAAAGAAAAAAAAACAAATAGAAGGAGCTAACATGAATTATAGTCAAACGGAGTAATTTCCATTAAATAATACTATATACCTTATAGTTTCCTCGGAAACTTTCTTATAATAAATTTAGATTTAATCGAATTATTCGTGAAGTTATCCTTTATATACTCCGCCCATTCCAATTACAATTCTATTTTGATTCGACAAATTATTTTAAATAATTGAATTTAATGATTATAAATTAAGAATATATTAAATATACAAAAAAAACTCTTACTTAAATATGTCACATGAAAAAATAAAATTGAAGAGTTACGTAAAAGAAAGGAAACATTTGAATACCCCAAAAAGAAAGCTTTTTCAAGTATGTGGGGTTGGGTTGGTCCTCTGTGTGTTTTTGTCTCTCTATTTTTTTTCTTCTGTTGTACAAATTGACGGATTTTTGTCCCATCTTGTTTATAAGCATTTTTTTTCTTGTATGGTCTTTGCAATTTCTAAATCTATATGATATAGTTAAGGTTTTGTATACTATATTTTCTTTTATTAAATTTTATTTATAGGATTATACTAAATTAGTAAATTTGACCACACTTTGCGCAGTGTGATTACTCATTTTAATTAATTCATTATTAATTTAAAAACTGATTTACTACTTTAGTTTATTATAAATTATAATCTTGATCGTTTTGAAAATTCTTTAAATGTTATATATATTGTTATTTTTTAACATGTCAACTTTCATATAAAGTGTGGTTTGCTGCAATATTAAAATTCTTTGGAAGGAGAAAGATAAAAACTATTAGGTAAATAGATGAGTCAAATATATTAAAATACTTGTGATTTGTGAATGATAGTGATTTATTCAGCAAAATTTCATATGTTAAACTTTTTTAAAATTCTTAACGCGCTTTTCAAGTTTGTTATAATTCTCTCTCAGATAGCAAAGTTACAGTATAATACAAAAAGACTATAGAGATGACTATGAATCTTTAAAATAAAATAATTAAGAAAATAAATAAAAAGATTAATAAAATTGCCGGGCAAAGAAAAGTTTCACATCACTCTTCTTTTGCCTAATTTTAATTATGTATAAATTATTTTGAGATAAAAGAGATACCCATATTTTCTAAGGATGACATTTATTTCGGAAACATGTACAAAATAATCCAAAATTCAATATGAAATTAATATAATTATTCCTAAAATTATAATAGGAAATTTAACCTAGAAAATAAAATTATTGTATTTCAATTTACATTATAACTACGTAATAACTTGCAACAAACTAATTTTAAAAAATCACAAAGTTTGATTTATAGCTAATGTTAAAGTATTCTTCAAGTCTTATTTCAATTACGCTATAACTACATACAAATTGCAACAATTTAAATTTAAAAAGAGTAACAAATTTTGATACATAGCTTATAATAATGTATCCTTCAAGCTTGTAAGAATTATCAAAATTCAATAAGAAGTCAATACAATTATTTCGAGAATTTATAATAAAACATTTATTCCATAAAAAATAAAATTATTACATTTACATCTACATTATAACTATGGACAAACTTGCAACAAATAATTTAAAAAATAAATTTGATATATCGGTAACAATAACTATTTTCCAAGCTTGAATTGTACATATACTTCTCACAAGTAAGGCCATACCCATTCTTCTTTGTTTCCTAATAACAAAATTTTTGCACAAGAATGATATATTAATAATGATGGCAAAAGCAAAAAAAAAAAAAAGGAATTACGAAGCTTTTTTTTTTTCTGGAAAAAAAGTTTCAAATGAAGGAGTAAATTAGTAACTATTATGAAGATTTGAGAAGAAAACTATGGAATGAAAAAGGAAGAATGTTATGAAGTGAAAATGATTTAAATTAGTATTTATAGTGATAAAAAAATTAAAAACATAGCATATAAAAAATACTAACGGATTTGAGTGTGATTATAAATAAATGAGTATTATATGCATTAATTATACCTAATTGAATGTTAAATTCTTTCTAATAATAATCATTAATACTATTTAACCCATTTCTAAAGCCCTTTTTTGATTCCTCTTTTACGTTATATTTAATTCCTCTTTTACGTTATATTTAATTTTATTTCCATGATCTCATCTTTATTGTTATCTATTTATTTTCATAAATCCTTCAAGGTTAATGAAGGAATGACACAACATGGGCTGCAATCAGATTTAATTGGGCTTTTACTGCAATCTTATGTTTAATGAGTTTTATGAAGTTTTTATTAGTAGTCATTTAATTAGTAGCAGAAATAAAATAAAAATATTAAAAAAATATAAAAAAAATGAGAAAAAAGATAAATCCAAATGCTGGCCATAGAAAGGTGTCACATCACATTTTCTATATCCAGCTTTATATTATTATATAGATTGGTGGCCTAGCTGCATTGACTCATGTGTGATTATTCGAACACCATTTATCAAAAAATTACATTGGGCATATAGAAAATAATATTGAGCATATATGTCAAAAACAACTTCTGGGAGATATAGACTAAAGTTTTGGACATCCTTAATAAAATTCTTAGCTTCGCCACTGCTAGGTATGTTGTTGTTGTTCTTTGTGATTTATTGATTATTACTCTCTCTCTCCCTCATTTTATATGAGTTAGTTTGACTTGACACTAAATTTAAGGAAGAAAGAAAGACTTTCAAAATTTATAGTCTAAAGTAAGTGATTAATATTTGTGTGGTTATAAATTATTTCATTAAAGATAATTATGGATATTTTAAAATTAAATTGTTACTTGATATGAAAATGTATCATTCTTTTTTGGACGAACTAAACAGGAAAGTAAATCATATATTTTGAGATATTGTTTTTTGGATGAACTTTGAAGAAAATGCAGTAAAAAAAAAAGTTTCCTTTGTGTTTAGATGATTACTTTTGCATATATTAGTTTGATTGAAAGAAAATTTGTGTTTTTCAGTGGACTTACTAATGTATAAGAGGGAAAGTTGGAGTCTATAAAGATAAAATTTGATTACAAAAATTGTCTGAAGAAAAAAGTCATCTTTTTTGTTTGCTAAAATTATATTGTACTGTGTGTGGGTTTTGGGTCATGTCATTGTTGAGGTTTTCAATTCTCTTGAGAGCCAGAAGAAATCCTTCTTTTTCCCTCAGTTTTTTTTGGTAACCAAACAAGGCATATGGAGTAGTACTTCATAATCTTTATATGATTTTATGTTCCTCATAATGTTATTGTAATGCAACACTTTAAGGGGTCTTTTTCTATAACACGGGATGGAATAAACAAAGATATCTAATGGGATTATCTCCCAAATATTGTCTCAAGATTATTCTTCTTATCCCACGTATTAAATGAGTTGTAACTTTTATAAGTTGTTCGGCAATGTACAGAATTCTTAAAGATAGCCATTTAGTTTATTAAGGTAGGTATATCAACTTGTAACATGAAAAACAAGATAATCAACTTACTTTCATACATTTTCATTGTATAAAAAATAAATTTTAAATACTAGTTTTTGAATAATAAAGATTTTGGTATTGGTCATTCTGAATTCTGATGCATGTTTGTGTTTTAATACCAGGTGGTTGAAGTGGGAGAGTTGTCTGAAATATTTCAG
>JAJOOR010002350.1:0-52615 GCA_036250505.1 Solanum acaule | reverse complement strand
GCTGAACCATTTGCTACTAGCTCATGGTAGAAACACGTAATCAAGAAAACAAACTAGTATATCCCAGCTTAAAAGTAAGCCCTTGGCCGGTAAGGCCCCTGTCAACATATATATAAGAGAAACAACTACTCCCAAGAGTTCATATAAAGGAATAGCCAACTAGCACAGAAGTCCTGACTGGGCCGTCGAGGCCACCATAATATCTATACAAAAACTGGAAGCATGTATATATCAAGACAATACATCAAACAGCTCACAAGCTTCAGCAAACCAACAAAACTAGGCCAGCATGGCCATAACCTAGTTTTACACCCCACACACTAGAAGATTAGCGGGACAGGACCCCAGCCTACCCATAAAAATATACACAACAAAAGCTAACAAACCTCCAAACTCTGGCAACTCCGGAGGAAAGGGGGTAGCCAACCAGATAGAAGTCAATCTTGCTACTCGGTCGTCTGTCAGGACTTGCATGCATGAATGCAGCACTCCCAGTCAATGGGGCGTCAGTACAAAATAATGTTCAGAGTATGAAAGGCTGTAGACTAAATGAGCAAGTATCATAATATACCAAAAGAAATCAGGTAAGGAAATCAAATTTAGATAAGCATGCCAACCTACTACTGAATCTAATAAAATACAATAATGATCAAACATCAACCTAACCAAGCCCCCATAAGCCCAGAAGGTGCCAAATCAATCTACATAACCTTATTGGTAGCCCCTTGTCTTTGTAAGAAGTCACATAGCCCTTTTTGGCAACGATATAGCCTCGTAGGAAGCACATTGCCCTCTTAGGCAACATCATAGCTCTGTCGGCTGCACGTAGCCCTTTTTTGCATCACATAGCCCAGTAGGCAATACATAGCCCTCTTTGGCGTTAAAATAGCCCCGTAGGCAACACATAACACTTTTTGTCATCAATAAAGCCCCGTGGCAACACATAGCCCTCTTTGGCGATAACATAGTCCTATTAGACAACATCATAGCCCCCATAGGCAGTTCATAGCTCAACGGCTAACCACAATAGCCCCAAGGGCGAAAACAAACAAACAATCAAATAGGCTGAAGGTGAGCAATTTAGCTATAAACAATATATATGAATAATGTCCAAGTCGTTCCTAACTTATTGTTGTTCTGAACAGATTATGAGTCCCTAAAACGAGGGTTTATAACCACTCAACCAGCCAACCACTCACAATTACATCTACAACATAACTAACATTAACTACCCTATTATATCACTCCCAAGCTCTAAGGAAACATGCCGAACGAAGGGTGTAGCCTTAACATACATTTCCAATGAACCCTCGAAAGACCATAGTTCTTTCACGAAAGTTGTTCCTTATGTCCTAAGCTTCGCAAACACTATATATACACAGTTGGTACACACCTATAAACAGTTCATAATTAATCTTAAATCGGCAGATTTGCCATATTGCCCCAACTTGTCGAAACGTCCGTAGAAATTCATAAAAACAATCATAAAAGAGTCCTGAGATGATTACCTTAGTTAACTAAGTTTAAACCTTGAAGAAACACCAATAACTACAAATTTATATCTTCAAAAACCAGCTCCAAACGCAACTAATAGAAGGGAAAAATGATTGCCACGTGTAGGGAATACGTTTCTAGGCACGGGGGCAATGTTTAATGGTAAATCGTCAAAAACTGACCTTCATCATGCTAGAACTCCATAGGAACCCTCTCCTAAGCTTTCTCTCTGGATTGGAACTGAACTGAAATGTTTTCATGGCTTAAAATGTTAAATAAGCCGACATACCATAGTTTTTATTCTACCCGGATCCGACCCGGATTGTGCCCCGACAGTCCCTAGTAAAACCCTCATAACTTTTTACTCTGATGTCGGTTTGATATGGGTTTTTGTGCGTTGCAAACTAGACTCATGCCTTCGATTTAATGGGTAATAGGCCTTCTAACTCTTTATATATTGGGAGAAAACATCCAATACATTTGACCCAAATTTCAGAGAAATCTTTAAAAAGGAACTTACAATAACTTTCGCCAACTTGATTTTGCCACTTACTTAACTTCAAAACTTGAGATACAACCCTTGAACACTTAAAAATATGACATAACACATCATTTTTAATTTATTACTCACCCTCTTTGTCTTTCCACGAATGTACGAATTAATTTAGACGTTTAGAAAAGTCTGGGTGTTACACATATATACAAAAATATTACACCAACAATTAAGAAATTACAATACACCCTTTTTGTCAAATCATGCATGAATATCACATATACAATTTACATATGAATTTTATACAATCAGATTAATCATTAACAAAAAAAAATTACACTCTTTTACATATGCTCATATACAAATATATTACTCAATTTCATAAAATGTATACAATTGTCTCATATGACTTTGTGTATATTACATTAATATACAACTCAATATATACATAACTTTAGTAATTTGTATATAACTAATACAATATACAAATTACTGTATACAAAACTACATCACACCATTTTTTTTGAAACACGCCCGATTGTCATATATTCAATTTTCATATTACGATGATCATATATACAAATGAAAACACACAATCAATTACACATATATATTGCATCAAAAATATATACGATTTCTCACATAAATACAATCAATTCATATATACAAACAGATTCATTAACGCCCGACTGTTCCATACCATTTATCTAATATCGTATAAACAAGGAAAAAATGATAATTTCTTTTTTATACCATCAAAATCGACACACTAGAAAAAATCGTTTCATAATTTCAATATTTACGCTATACTAAACAATTGTATACTATATTGTGGTTAAAAACATGAAGTTTCCTTCAATGAAAACTTACTTGTCGTTGAATATACCAGCAAATTGATTAATCTGATGCTTCAGTGACGCGCGGAAACAAGTTGGTATTGTCTTTCTATCGCTATAGAATTCTTTTTTGGAAGAATATTTGATTTTGAATTTTTAGCTTAAATCATGGGATTAAGCAAATTTATTGTTACCGTATTTAGCGCCACTGTTACCATTCACTGAAAAAATAAAATTTTGTATAAAACAAAAACAAAAAAAAACGTTTTATACAAATTTAAAGCTATCTAACAAACTAAACTATACCCATGGAGTGTAATTATGTAAACTATACCCATTTAATGTTAATTCATAAAATACGTTTGCCATATATGAAATTTTCCCTTATTTTTATTTTCTTATATTTTTTTATTATCTATATCGTATATACACATAAAATTAAACATATACAAGACGATATGATACTTTTCTATAACAACTATTCTTAACTTTTTTTTCTTATTTTCTATTGACATCTTTCACTATTATTTTCATTAATTGATTTAAAGAATCTAACATCCATTATTAATAAGAAAAAATCAGCTAAAGAATAAAAAATCTGATGTAATACCTTTTTATGGTTAGTATTTTTATTTCTTTCTTTCTTATTTTTTTTATTCTTTTCTTCCATTTACTTATTGTATCAAAAAACTATTGAAGAATATAAGGGAAAATATAATGTCCAGTATATTAACGATAGGTAACTATCGGTAACTTTAATTAAAAGAAACATAAATAATTATTTAAGAGGAAAAACAAGTCTTAACTATAATCAAAATAAAATTTATCTCTTCATTTCTATGAATTTATAAAAAGTTCATTCTAAATTATTATTATGGTAGTTCTCTATCTTTTTCCTAAATTATTTACTCAATTTTCCCAACTAACGCTTTCACTTTCTCCATCCTCTTTGAAGTCAGACAGAGAGAAAATGCCCTAGTAGTAAAAGATAGAGAACTACCATATTGGAGTGTCTCCAAAATCCAAGTATGGCAATGAACAAAGCTGAATTCCTACCCGAAGAACTCATAATTGACATACTTTACCGCCTCCCTGTAAACTCCATTGGACGATGTAGGTGCCTTTCAAAGCACTGGCGCAATTTTCTCTCACACCCTCAATTCATCAAACTTCACTTCAACCTCCATGCCCATACACAAGAAGAGAAACTCATTATCCTCACTTGGCAACGCGAACTTTACACTATCACGTTTATCCCCCAAAATGGAGAAATCCATGGCATTTCAAGAAAGGTAAATTTTCAGCACTTCTCACACAACTGGAAATCTGTAGCTGGCTCATGTAATGGATTGGTTTTGATGGTTGGTAGAGAACAATTACATTTCTTGATCAACCCCACTACCTTAAAACACCATCAAATTCCAATGTTTGATTCGCTTCTTCCTCTGCACCGAACCTGTTACATGTATGGTTTAGGGTACGATGTTGTTAATGATGATTATAAGGTGGTTGTTCTTTCTTATCCTGTTAAAAATAAGACTGTCACTTGTGTGTATATGTACTCAGTGAGAAAGGGTCTTTGGGAGAAACTTGAGAATTCTCCTTATGATCATTCACCTTTTGAACCTCGTTCTGGGGTTTTGGTTAATGGGGCTTTGCATTGGCAGGCTCGTACTACTTCTGAAAATTCAACTACAATTGCTGCTTTTGATTTAAGTGTTGATAAATTCTCCGAGGTACCAAGACCTACTGATCTTCAGAATCATTGCTTTAGGTGTAATCTTGCACCTCTTAAAGGGTGTCTTTGTATATCCACCAATATATCCCCATATTTGGACACAAATACATTTTGGATGATGAAGGAGTATGGGGTTAAGGAATCTTGGACCAAATTTAAGATTACAGTACATGTTCATCTAACTACACTTTTGTGTTCCATTGGGGATGATGATGTTTTATTGGATGCTGATGAAGAATTGGCTGTCTACAATATGAAAGAGAATCGGCGTAAGGATCTCTTGATAGATGTAAATCCTTTATTCTATGAAGGTCGAACTTTTGTGGATAGCCTTGTCCCTCCTTACTTTGGCAGCGAAACTGAGGGTTAATGTTTGTTGTGTACAGGTATTACGGGAACATGTTCCTCTGTATTATCCACCTTTATTGTCCGTCTCCTTTAGATTATTCAAAGCCCTCCGTATTTTCTTTTGTCTAGGAAATCTATGCTTGCAATTTCGATAAGTAACTATTTCAATAGTACTATCAAGGATGCACCTTCATCCGATAAAGTTGTCTTTTTAAGGAGTATTGCTGATTTTTTTGTTCTCAAGCTGCTATCATGTTAGAAAATATAGTCTATGAACATGTAGCCTAAAGTGTAAACGACAATATTTCATGTATTTACATCAGTTTATTGTAATGCCACATAATTCCAATTTCACACTGTTTGGTGCTTGTATGGAAATTAATTTGCTTCGTCTTAGTCCAACCTGTTATTTGTTCATCTTTTGTTGCATGAGGCCTCCAGAAAGAAGGCGTTCTTTTGCATTGCACTTCTTCATGTCTTGGTTCACTGGCATTTTAACGTCATAAAGAATTGCGAATTTACAGTTTTGTTAATTCTCTGAATTGAAATGGCATTGATAGAAATGTAGTATCTTACAACGAAGTTATATTACAACTCATGAGCTGAAAGGAAGTGCCTAACTTGAAAACCTCAGGGGACTGACAGGAACTGAAATTAAATACATCAAAAACAGACGTAAAACTGGCACTTGCTTAATATTATTTTAAGTTCTTTTCACTTGTCTTTGGAAAGAAGGCTCCTCATTGTCACCTTAGCAACTGGCATTTAGGTCCTCTAATAACAACTGTAGATGATCTGTGGTGCTTGTCTAACTGAGATTTTGCCCACTTCTTTTGCTATTTTCTTTCTTGATAAAACCGTGGTGTTTGCGTCAACTTGCTTACACTTTGACTAATTCCACGGGGTAACTGCTACCTGCCATCATCTCAGTACCAGGTATCTATGTCCACCAAGGTTTGGACAGATGAGACAAAATAACCTAGTGTGTTTTTTTGCCTCTGCTAGGAATTGAACTTGAGACCTCATGATCCTCCACCAACTCCATTCACTGCTAGAGCCATACCTTTGGGTGCCACTTCTCTTGCTTTTTAATCTGACCCTAACAATAATATTGGAATTCCTTCCTATGGAGAACTGATATTACAGACTTTTCCATTTCATCAAAGTAAGGCCAACTGCAAACTGAACTTTGGTATTGGCCAACAGGGTAATCTTTCATTCTCATAGAGTTGAGTGATGATAGTTCTTCCATCTTGAAGAAAAATATACAGTGTTAATTGAAAGAGATGAGGGGGAGTGAGAGAGAAAGGCTTTACTAGAATTAAACTGCCTTTGCTGGTAAAATCTTCTCCTAATTATAGTTGAAGAAGGCATAATCTGCACCATAGATTGCATTTTTATTGCCTATTGAAGGGAACCACTTAACATGCTTATGATGGAATTGTTCAGTAACCAACCATAGGAGTTAATATCTCAAAAGGTCACTCAACTTTGGAAATTCATCTAGCAAAATCATTGAACTTTATTTTGTATCAAAGTTATTGAATTTTCAGTATTTTCTTGCATATGTTTTCCTTTTGACCAAATATCATAGGAAGAAACTAAAATAATGAAATAACTGGATTTACGAAGAAGTAGTCAAAGAACAATTTTTTAGAAGAGAAAAATAAGGCAAAGAGAGAAAGCGAGAAACTGAGGGTTAAGATTTATTTAAATGTGAGAGCGGGAGAATGTGAATGGGAAGGTATGAATTTAATTGAGATCAATAAAAATAATGTCATAAATTTAATCAAGGAAAAATGACCGGATCTATCCCTTAGTTTTGACAATTAGAGTTGATATATCCTCGTTATAAAAGTGGCTCAATATATCCTTAATGTTACATACATGGCTCATATATACCATTTTCCTCTAAAATATTTTCCGAAAAATATTTTCTACTCACGGACGAAACATAAGAAAATAAGTTAGAAATGCACTTATTTTCCAAGAAAATATTTTCCTTCATACCAAACACACCCTTAATCTTTAACTTTTAACTTATACTAACAATTTGTTTAACTTTTGTCAAAGGTGGAATATTTTTTATCTATGTGACAAGATTTCTTAAAAGAGAGAGTATTACTTACATCAACTAAAATAATAAGATAATTTAAGTTTATTTTTGATACTTTGACTCTTTTTTTAATTGAGAACTTCTTTGTCACTTGTTACTCAATTTTCTCAACTAACCCAACTAACCCTTTCACTTTCTCCATTTTTGTTGAAGCCAGACGTGGAGCAAAAACAGAGAGAAAATACCCTAGTAAAAGATAGGCAAGGAGTGTCTCCTCCAAATCCAAATCCAAGTATGGCAATGAGCAAAACTGAATTCCTACCCGAAGAACTCATAATTGACATACTCTACCGCCTCCCTGTAAAGTCCATTGGGCGTTGTAGATGTGTATCAAAGCACTGGCGCAATTTTCTCTCACACCCACAATTCATCAAACTTCACTTCAACCTCCACGACCATACACAAGAAGAGAAATTTATTATCATCACTAGGCAGCACGAACTTCACACTATCACGTTTAACCACCACATCCCCCAAATGGAGAAATCGGTGGCATTTCAAGAAAGGTAAATTTTCAGCAGCCCTCACATAACTGGATTTCTGTAGCTGGCTCATGTAATGGATTGGTCTTGGTGGTTGATAGAGAAAATTTGAAATTCTTGATCAACCCCACCACTACCTTAAAACACCATCAAATACCAAGTTTTGATTTGGTTCTTCCTCTGCAAGGTAGCTGTTACATGTATGGTTTAGGGTATGATGTTGTTAGTGATGACTATAAGGTGGTTGCTCTTTCTTATTATTGTTATAATCAATTTAGGACTGCCACTTGTGTGGATATCTACTCTGTGAGAAAGGGTCTTTGGGAGAAACTTGAGAATTCTCCGTATGATCATCCACATACTGACAGTGTTTCTGGGGTTTTGGTTAATGGGGTTTTGCATTGGTTGACTCGTAGAATTCCTGAATATTCATCTGCAATTGTTGCTTTCGATTTAAGTGTCGATAAATTCTCGGAGGTACCAGGTTTCAGGATTATTGCTTTATGTGTAAACTTGCAGCTCTTAAAGGGTATCTTTGTATATCCACCAATTTATCCCCATCAATGGACAAATTATATTTTGGATCATGAAAGAGTATGGGGTTAAGGAATCTTGGACAAAATTTGAGATTAAAGATCCGAATTTGAATGTTTGCCTTGGTAAACTATTGTGTTCCATCGGTGATGATGATGATGTTTTATTGGATGTTAATGAAGAATTGATTGTCTACAATATGACAGAGAATTGGAGTAAGGATCTGTTGCTTGATGTAAATCATATTAGCTATGAAGGTCGAACTTTTGTTGATAGCCTAGTCTCACCTTACTTTGGCAGCGAAACTGAGGGTTAATGTATTGTGTGATGAACAAGATGATGTTGTAAACTGGTATTATGAGAACATGTTCCTCTGTATTATCCACTTTTATCATCCATCTCCTTTAAATTATTCAAATCCTTCTGTATTTTCTTGTGTGGGAAATCTATGCTTGTAATTTCTTTAAGTAACTATTTCAATTGTACTATCAAGGATGCACCTTTATCCAATAAAGTTGTCTTTTTAAGGAGTATTGCTGATTTTTTTTTTCTCAAGCTGCTATCCACTTTCTTGTGTACACTTTGACTAATTCCATAGGGTAACTGCTACCTGCCATCATCACAGTACCAGGTAATTATGACCATCGAGGTTTGGACAGATGAGACAAAATAACCTAGTGTGTTTTTGCCTCCGCTAGGAATTGAACTTGAGACCTCATGATCCTTAGCCCACTCCATTCACTGCTAGGGCCATACCTTTGGGTTCCACTTCTCTTGCTTTTTAATCTGACCCTAACAATAATCTTGGAATCCCTTCCTATGTAGAACTGATATTACAGATTGCTTCCCCATATGGAATCACTTTGCTACTAATTTATCCTACCTTATGATTTTATTTTGTTTTACCTGAGTTGCTAGTATTATCTCCGCTGTTATACCAATACCAACTGGTACTCTTTATTTATACATTATTTTCACATTTTAATTACTAGTATGAAGAGGGACTTATACCATTCTTCATACTGTGGGAGCAAAATGTAACAAACAGTTAAGGTATTGAAACTCAATTTGATAATTTACGTTGTGCAGATATCTAAAGTAAAACGAATTATGGGTTTTGACTGTTCAGTGATGTGAAATCTGAAGAGGGAAAAAGGTAGGGGAAAGAAGAACATTAGAGAAAGAGGAACCTACAATAGAATTTTGCCGTTAAAAAATGGATGAAAGCAAAAGGAATGTTATGTGAAAAGTTATGAGCTCCCTTAAAAATGGATGAAATATTCGGAGGGATCTTTTTGGATTAATTTATGAAAACTTTAAGCATATTTCCTGTTAAGTGAAATATTGGAGTATAAGAATGTAACTAGAGTTGAAGTGAAACTATAAGGATGCTTTTGGTTAAAAGAAATACTCTAACACCAAATAAAGTCAAATTGATACTGTACTGTTTGATGTTTGCACAGGAATTAATCTGCTTCTGTGGAATGTTTTGATGCTTCTATTGAATGGAATGTTGTGTTTGTGCAGAGGACTGAATCTCTATGTATTTTAATCCCAAAGGTGTTACTCCTTCATTACGATGTTATAAAGTTTTTACGATTTCAAATCTGAAGAAAGATCATCCATGATAGAAGGAGATTTTCGAGCAAGACGACTTGCATTATTTGTGATAGTACACAAAAGCAGTACTGCTGCAATGTCTGGTGAATAGTCCCGTCTCCTTTTGAGCAGATCCTCATACTTGAGATTTAGTTTGTTGACTCTGTATATATTCTGAACATTAGATGAGTAGATGATATGAAGGCAGCAACATTTGTCCTTTGAATTGCAGTACTGTTATAAAACAAAGTTAAAAGAGTAATAATATCAGCAAGAAAGTAGACAAGAAATATAGAAGATAAGAGCAATTGAAATAGGGAGACAAGAGATGAGAACTTTCTTATTCTTCCAACTGTTCAAGTGTATCCAATATGAACTCTAATGCCTCTATTTATAGTATTACATAGAGCCATATAAATGTTAGTCATAAACATGACATTAAGCATGAAAGTTATGGAGGAAGATCAGGGGGAAGATTATGGTTTATGGAGGTGGGGGAATTACTACACATAATGGTGTAATTACACCTTGAATTTATGGACATCCACATAAATATAATATATTTACAACTTTCCCCTTGGATGTCTGATAACATGCCTCATTAAAATTTTACTGAGAAAAATTCTAGTTAAGAAAAAACAGTACACATATCTTGTAATGCGCATTGTTTGCTGCCTCGTTAAAAACCTTGCCCGAAAAACTCATTTGGAAAAAACCTAATCATGGAAAAAAGAGTACAACGCATATTTACTTTCCCTGATGAAAACATCACTTAACATTTCAAAGATGATCTTGTATAAATTTTGTTGAAGACTGTGCTTGAAAGAACTTCGTCAAAAATATATTTATTTTATTTCCTTCAATATATTCTTCTTTCACGTAAGATATTTAAGCAACATTGTCAGATATAAAATATTGAGTCACGGCCTGAACTCATTTTATATATAATATTGTACACCTTTTGGCTTATGTGGCACACCCCGTGACTCCATGCAGTTGAGGCGCGTGAGATATATTTGGATGCCACGTAAGTCAAAAAGGTGTACAAAATTATCAAAAAAATGAGTTCAGGGGGGTAATAGGACCTTAGTTTAGTTAAGGTGTGTCTCTAGGATTTGGGTCATAGTCTAGGGAGGTACTTCTACATTTTCCCTAAAATTAAACAAATTAAAAAAGTCATAATTAACAAAAGAAATGTACATTTAATATGTATATTTTTTTTGGAGGGCCAAAGACTGCACCATTTCAATTATAGAGAAGAATAATTAATTTTACTGAAGAACATAAAAAGAAAGAGAAGTGAATCTAGTGGTACATGTGATCATGACTTCACTTTGAAGGACAATGATAAGGGAGTCTGTATTGAAGTACCAAGCAAAAAAAATTCTCCATGTAGCACCAAACTACAATAACTAGATTGCACTTAACGCAACACGCAAAGAGCAGACAGTAAATTGTGAAGATTAAATATCAAGGAAGGTTGTATGCTTTAACACCTTTGGTGCCCTAATGATCAATTCTGATCAAGCGCTCCATGCATTATCCACTCCAATTCTTCAAGTTTCTAATCTAGAAACTACTAGAATAATCAAGGAGCCACTGACCGCAATGTTGAATAAAGCAAACCCAATGGTCAAATCACCTATGGCAATAATCAATACCTCGAATCATGATGTTCCTAATTCCCCATCATTGGAGCCGCTTGGGGAGAAAATATCTGGACAACAATAAATCTCCAAAAGGAATGACAAGAGTTTGGTGAAGAAAACGAGTGATTCTAGATGAGCAGATTTAGTTGACCAAGAGGAGCATATTTCTTCACCTGCAATGAGTAAGTTAAGTCCTCAAGCACCCATATTTGTTCCTTCAAGTAAGACAAATCCATCTATGGCAGTGATAATTGATAACTCCAAAAATATCTTGACCATTACCACCAAGGTATTGGAAAAAATCCATGAGCCAGAAGTTGTAGTTTCAAGACTTAGTCCAACTACAACTTATGATAGTGACTTGGGCAGCGAAATGTTTGACAAGGATGATATGCTAGACATATTACTTGATAAGGTAGCCAAGGATGGGGATCTCTTGTCTAGGCACCAAAGAAGTGGAAGCAACAAAAGCAAAAGAAGACACATGAAAGGCAACATAGTTGGGATGGTAAAGTGACCAAGAAATTTATTCCAAGGCACCTACCAATGCGACTGGTAAAGCAAAATCATATGACAGTTTCAGCAACAACAAGATCCAATAAATCCAAAAAGAAGTGATGAACTATCAAGTTTTGTTGGACATATTTGGCGAAGAAGAACAAGAGGAAAATACTTCAGGTTACTTTACACGGGCAATCCATCTCTTTTAATTCCTACATAAAGTGAAGTTTGAGGTTGATAACTCAGCTTTATTCTTAGATTTTGTGTTTTGCATTACTTAAGCATCCTCATTTGTAGTATCATCACAAAGTGTATTATAAACTCTATGATGATCTCTCTACCTCTTATTTTCTTCATGCCTGTTAACTAGTAGATGTTTTGTACCTCATTAAGATTAGTAAGGTAAGACCTAGGCTCCGGTTTGCTTGTACTTTTCTCTTTGAGATCCTTTTCTCTTTATTAATAAAGCAAAAAAAATTAAAAAAATTAAAAAAAATAAAGAGAAGTTACAAAATTTTAGTGATATCATGAATTTTGAGTGAATAAAAGTTGGAAGCTTAATACATTTTGCTAGTCTATATTATACCCATAGTTTATTCATATTTTACCCATATTTTATTCATGTAAAAAACACTCACCTAACCCATTAAAATATGGGTGGGTTACCAAAATATGAGCTCAATTTACCGACACTAGTTAGAATTATTAAATTTATACCAATTTGATTGATATCAATCAAATATCTCCAAGTGAATTATCTCTTGTATGAACATTAATAAATTTATTGTCTTATGGATTGTAATAGAAGGATAAAGAGAAAATACAGAAAATTCCCCCTGAACTTGGCAGCAAAACTTACTTTAGCACTTTAACTTTACGTGTAATTATTTACCCCATAATCTCTTTTCAAGTGAATTAAAATACACCCAAATCGCTGACATGACAAGTCAAAAAAAAAAGCACGTAAATACCAAAAATTAAAGAAAAAAAGAATAAGTGGACCCCAATTATTTTCTTTTTATCCAATAATCTTTCTTTTCTTCATCTTCTTCATACCCTACCACCTTGAGCCCTTAGTACCACCAACCCCCCCCCACCTCCCACCCCTTCATCTTCCTCACACCCAATCCACCCCTCCCGCCCTCGACAACCACTTGCACTACCCCACTCTTCTTCTTCGAAACCCCCGCCCCCCAAACGAACCCCCACTCCTACCCTCTTTCTTTCTCTTTGAACCTCGGTGCTTCACACTTTTCTTCTTCTTCTTTGTTGAACTTTCCATCTTTTTTCTCCTTTTTGTCAAGATGCCCCAATCCCACCCTCATTTCCTTTAATTTCTATCAATAAACCCAAAAAGTGTGATGAACAAGGGAAAAATAGGAAAGTCATCAATTCTTGCTTCAAATTAAAATTAGTATTTATGGCAAGGTTTGAATGCGATGAACTTGAAACTCTTTTTAATGAAACTCTACAAATCTTTCATTTCAAATTAAATTTTTAGTTGTTACTCCCTCCGTCCCATTTTATGTGGCACTTTTTGGATTTTGAGATTCAAACAAGTCTATCTTTGACCGTAAATTTTTCTTAAGTCTTTTATACAATTTGAATTATCAATTATTGTAAATTATAGTACTTTTTACGTAGTTTACAAATATATAAATTTCATTTCAAAAAAATTGAAGACTCCATGCATAAGTTCCTGATCAAATTTAAACTGTTTGACTCTCGAAAAACGAAAGTGCCACATAAATTGGGACAGAGGGAGTATTATTTATTTGTTTTGATTATGTGTCTTAAAAATTGAGTGCTTTTGTGAGAATGGTTTTGAGATTTTGAATCTCTTTCAATTGATTTTTTTTTTAAAGATTATTTTTCTAATAATCATGGATTAATTCTTATTTTTTGAGATTTTTTCTACTTTCTAAAATTGCGAGTAAATAAAAAGAAACAAAAAAGAATTAAAAATCAAAATTTAAATAATGTTTAATGTGGCGCTGATGTGGCACTGAGGTATCAATGACATGGCGCGTGTGGAATGCACTTGCCACTGTGAGACTGGTATTATAATATTATGGTGTATTTTAATTCACTTGAAAAGAGATTAGGGGGTAAATAATTACCCATAAAGTTAAAGTGCTAAAGTATGTTTTGCCGCCAAGTTAAAGGGGATTTTCATGTATTTTCTCAAGGATAAATAAGTGCATCAATTTCACTAAGATATAGTATGTTCAAATTATTTTCATAAGATCTAAATTAATCTTTCTTTAAATTAAGCAAATTCATAACCTTGGGTACTATTCAATGAAATCACTTTAAAACCTTTTAAAGCTTTCAAATATTTTCATAAAACATTCACTGTCTAGGTAGACATGACAACAATTTCATTATAGGTATTCAAGTATTACATATATTGCCAGATTAAAAGAACCCACCGGATCCACCACAAGAGAACATATCTCCATAATAATATCACGACTTTTGCAAAAAAAAATTATGTCGCTAGACACAAGCCGTACTTTAAATCTTACGGTTATACTTTTGCATTATAATCCATTTGTCTCCCACTAACATTATACCTTAATCTATGGACTAGAGGTCCAAAACATCACTTTTTCAACTGGCTCATGTAATGGCTTGGTTTTGGTGGTTGATAGGGAATATGATAACTTTTTGATCAACCCCACAACCTTAAAATACCATAAAATTCCAATTTTTCCTCTCCAAGATAGCTTTTACATGCATGGTTTATGGTATGATGTTGTTAGTGATGATTTTAATTAAGGTGGTTGCTCTTAGTGAAGGTAAGAGTGTTACTTGTGTATATATGTACTCTGTGAGAAAGGGTCTTTGCACTTAGTGACCATGCTTCTGGGGGTTTGGTTAATGGGGCTCTGCATTAGCTGGCTCGTATAACTTGTGAAAATTCAACTGCAGTTGCTGCTTTTGATTTAAGTGTTGATAAATTCTCCGAGGTACCACGACCTATGTTCTTCAAAATTATTGCTTTAGGTGTAATCTTGCTGCTCTTAAAAGGTGTCTTTGTGTATCCACCAATTTATCCCCATCAATGGACACAATTACATTTTGGATCATGGAAGAGTATGAGGTTAAGGAATCTTGGACCAAATTTAAGATTACAGAATCGAGTTTGGATGCTTCTCTTAGTACACTATTGTGTTGCATTGTCGATGTTGATCATGTGTTATTGGATATTGATGAAGAATTCGTTGTCTACAATATGAAAGAGAATCTGCGTAAGGATCTCTTGATTGATGTACATCCTATTACTTACGGAACTCGAACTTTTGTGGATATCCTTGTCTCTCCTTAACTAAGGGGTTAATGTATTGCGTGATGCACAAGATGATGTTGTAGCCAGGTATTACAAGAACATGTTCCTCGTATTATCCACCTTTATCCTTCAAAGTCCTCTGTATTTTCTTTTGTCTAGGAAATTTATGCTTGCAATTTCGATAAGTAACACTTTCAAGGATGCACCTTTAGCCAATTAAGTTGCCTTTTTAAGGAGTATTGTGTAAATCTATTAAGATTTCAAAATCGTAGAACTTAATGATTTTCACATACAATTCTATAACAATAAGTCAGTCAAGAAACATACTTGAATTATCCATAGTTTTATTTTTGACCAATATTAGCGGAAACACTTTATTTTCTTATGTTCTTAAACCAAGAACTAAGTTTTGTTTCTCTCTCTGTACCTTAAGCTTCAGATTAGTTTGATGCAACTTACTCTTTGTTTTGGCAGAGAGGGCCCCTTTTATAATACGGAGAATAGAACAATTATTTCTCACGTTCCATCAACGTGAGTTGTGGATAATAGGGGGTAGTTTTAATCCCACTAGGTAGCTTCCCCAGACAGGTTTAGGATTTAACTTATTTAATTATTAAACCAAAATAAATTAATTATGTGGGCCATAGAAACTTATATTCTCCCACTTGGCACACACAATTATTAATCTAGTGGTTTAATATGTAAGTCAATCATGCGCACAATTAATGTTAAATCCAACATCATTTGTCATTGTTAAATAAATCAACTAGTATGAGTCATGGCAGTTGTACATAACTTTACTTGACATTAGGGGTATGCAAAAATCGAACCGAGAAAAGTGTTATTGGTTTATTACTATTGGGTTATTGGGTTAACGGTTTCTTAATGGTTTTATAAAAAAAATTATCGGGTTATCGATTCGGTATTGGTTTTCAATATTGGGTTATTGGGTAAACCGATAACCCATTAAGAGTTAAGACTATAGTAATTTACTACTTTTACATATACATACATATTAGTAAATATTAATCTCAATATCTTAATAATTATGTCTTTGTCATTTAGCCATCAATTCATACTTCGTTGTGACTTTGAGTTCACAACTTTACATTATACAAATCGTCAAAACCTAAAGTAAGAACCATATTCCTCTTGATTTCTCTTTGTCTTACAAATGTATAGTTCTTTTCATGTTTGTTATTATTATTTCTATTTTATGAGCTTTTGTAAAGTTACATTATTGTCTTGTCGTGTCAAATTTATTAGAGAAGTCATATATTTGTTTTATAAGCATTTTCTTATTGGTTAAACCGAAAACTGAACCGTTAAGGACCAAAACCGATAAAAAATTATCTTATTGGTTCGTTATTGGTTTAGCGTATTTAAAAATCGAAAACCGAATCGATAATACATAAAACCGAACCGAACCGACCGATGCACACCCCTACTTGACATAATTCCTTCCATGTACTACCATATTAGTCTATTACCTAACATAACCTTTCAAATACATAATGGGTCCAACGATAATACTTAGAATATTTTATCTAAGTCAGAACCTTTCATCATCATTCAAAGTGTCAATTACATAAACATAATAAAGTCTTTACATAAAGTCATTCATTGCTATCAATAAGACCCATCCTTTCAACATGTTCAACAAATGTTTGGGTGGTAATCCTTTCGTCAAAGGGTCAACAAATATAAGCTTGGTGCTAATACGTTCAATTGACACTTTATGTTTCTGGACTTCTTCTTTAACCGAAAAGTATTTCAATTCCATATGTTTAGCACCCTTCGAATACTTGTTGTTTTTAGAGAAGAAAACTGCGGCGGTATTATCACAATAAATGTTCAGTGGCCTGGTTATATTATTGACTAATCCCAGTCTTGAAATAAAGTTCCTCAACCAATTAGCTTGGATTGTGGCCTCAAAGCATGCCACAAACTCAGCTTCCATAGTGGATGCAGTTATAACAGACTGTTTCACACTCTTTCATGATATTGCTCCTCCGGCTAAAAGAAACAAATATCCAAATGGATTTTCTTGTATCCACACAACAAGCATAATCTAAATCTGAATATCCAACCATATCAAGATGATCAGATTTTCTATAAGTAAGCATATGATCTTTTGTTCCTTGTAAATATCGCAACACCTTCTTTGCAGCCTTCCCGTGAACCATTCCAGGATTACTTTGATATCGGCCCAGCATCCCAAAAACAAAACTAATGTCTGGTCTTGTACATGTTTGTGCATACATTAGGCTCCCAACTATTGATGTATAAGGAATGTTTTTCATTTGTTTACGTTCCAAGATTCTTTGGACATTGATTGAGACTAAACTTATCTCATTTTTTTAATTGAAACAGGACTTGATGAGCATTTTCCTTTCTATATCTCTCCTATATTTTATTAATATTGGCTTTCTAAGACAACCCCAACAATCCTTATGATCTATCCCGAAATATTTCTATCCCAATCACATAGGATGCCTCTCCCATATCTTTCATTTCAAAGTTGTTAGAGAGATATTTCTTGGTATCGTGCAACAAACCAAGATCATTAGTAGCAAGCAAGATGTCATCAATGTACAAGACTAACATAATAAACTTACTCCCACTGACCTTCAGATATATACACCGATCAACATTGTTTTCCTTAAATCCAAAAGTAATAATAGTTTCATTAAACTTAAGATACCATTGTCGAGAAGCTTGTTTAAGTCCGTATATTGACTTCTTAAGTTTACACACCATGTGTTCCTTTCCTTTAATAGAAAACCCCTCAGGTTGATTCATGTAAACTTCTTCCTCCAAATTTCCATTTAGAAAGTTTGTTTTCACGTCCATTTGATGTAGCTCTAAGTTATAATGAGCTACCAAGGCCATTATAATTTTGAGTGAATATTTTCTAGAAACAAGTGAAAATGTCTCTTTATAGTCAATGCCATCCTTTTGAGTGAAACCTTTGGCAACAAGTCTGGCCTTGTGATGTTCGATGTTGCCAGTTGAGTCGCGTTTAGTCCTAAAGACCCATTTACACCCAACTCTTTTGCAACCTTCGGGTAATTCAACAAGGTCCCAAACTTCATTATGTTCCATAGATTTTAACTCATCTTTCATAGCATCTATCCACTTATCAGAATTGTTACTTTCATTGGCTTGTGAAAATGAAACTGGGTCATTATCAATTTCCAAGTCAGTTTCTGACTCATGTAGATATACCAAATAATCGTCAGAAATAGCAGGTCTTCTTTGTCTTTGAGATCTTCTTGATTCTACTTATTGTGGCTCACATCAATCCTTCTATGCGGATACCCCTTTTTTACTCTCAACCATTGCCGAGAAGAGAAAATGCTCAAGGTTCTATATATTCTTTTTTTGTTCAATTCATTCCTGTCCTTTTTGTTTTCAGTCCCGGGTTTCCACCTTCGAAGGATGGAAGGGGTATACAATGAAAAAAGTGTCGAAGGGGTCAGATTCATCAATTATGGCTTCATCATGATTAGTGGGAGCATTACTTTGTTGTTCTTGTTGATTAATACTTTGTTGTACAACATCTTTAGGAACAACAAATTTAAAAGAAGTGTAGGGTAGAGAAATTCGCACCCTAACTTCTTTAATTTCAATGTTACGTGGTTCTTTACTCCCACTAACTTCACCATTCTCAATGAACCTAGCAATTCCAGTTTCAATTATTCTCGTACTATGATTAGGACAGTAAAATCTATACCCCTTTGATTTTTCTGGATAACCAATGAAGAAGCCATTGATTGTTCTTGAATCCAGTTTCTTTTCTTGTGGATTATAAACTCTAACTTCTGTCGGGCAACCCCAAACATGTAGGTGCCTCAAACTAGGTTTCCTACTAGTCCACAATTCAAAAGGTGTCTTTGGAACTACTTTACTAGGAACCCTGTTAAGCAAGTAAACGACAATTCTTAAAACATACATCCACAATGAAGGAGGTAAAGATGAATTACTTAACATACTCCTAACCATATCCATTAATGTACGATTACGCCTTTCCGCCACACCATTTTGCTGTGGTGTGCCAGGCATTGTGTATGAGCACATATGCTATGTTTTTCGAGGAATTTAGCAAATGGACCTGGGTGTTGTCCAGTTTCATCATATCTTCCATAATATTCACCACCTCTATCAGACCTGATTATTTTAACCTTTTTATCTAGTTGTCTTTCAACCTCAGTAATAAATACCTCTAAGGCATTAATCGCTTGAAATTTTTCATGCAACAAATAGACATATCCATAACATGAAAAATCATCAATAAAGGTGATGAAATATTTTTCCTTATTGAAAGACGTGATATCAAAAGGACCACATATATCAGTGTAATTTCAGCTTCTTGTGGCTCCTTTCTTTGTGTGCCTTGTTTGTTTTCCTTTAATACAATCCACACAAATGTTAAGGTTAGTAAAATCCAAATCTGGAAGAATTTCATTCTTCACTAATCTTTCCAGCCTTTCTTTAGATATGTGACCTAAACGTTTATGCCACAAGTAAGCAGATTGTTCACCAACATTATGATGCAGAGTTAAGAGTGTTTCAGCAAACAGATTATCAAGATTCAGTTTATATAAGTTATCACAAAGAGTATCAGTACCAATGAGATAATTATGCTTAAACAAACTAAAACATCCATTATCGAAATTAAAACTTAGATAAAGAAACTAAATTTCTCGAAAGAAAAGGTACATAACAAGTTTCAAGTAAATCTAAGTGACACCCAGTATCGAGAATCAAACGATAAGTCCCGACAGCTTCAATTGGAGGTTTCACTCTATTCCCCATGTACACATATCTTTCATTCTTATTTATGGTCTGGGTTGCAAGGAATCCCTGCATCGTATTAGAAACATGAATAGTACAACCAGAGTCAACCCACCAAGTATTATAAGGAACTTCAGTTAAATTTGATTCGAGACATGTAAAAACACAAGGCTTACCTTTCTTCTCAAACCATGCCTTACGTTTCAGGCAATCTTTCTGAAAGTGTCCCGATTTTCCACAGAAACGACATTTATCATTCTTATATTCCTTCTTACGTACTTGAGATGAGGACTCATTAACATTATGTTTCCTTTGTTTTCTCTTAACATGTTTCTTTTCCTTTTTTCCAGCTCCTTGATGACTTACAAAGTTGATGGAGTGAGTTCCTTGATTCTTGAGCATTATTTCCTCCTGAACCAACATTCCGTGCAATTCATGCACGTTCCATTTGTCTTTCATGGTGTTGTAGTTCATTTGGATAGGGTCGTACTCAAATGGTAATGAGTTGATGATGAACTGTACAAGGAAATTTTGTTCCACTTCCATTCCCAAAGACTTAAGTCTTGCTGCTACGTTTGTCATTTCAATGACATGCTCATGCATGGTACGTGAACCATCAAACTTCATGGTGGTCAAAGTACCCATTAGTGTCCCAGCAAGAGACTTATCAACAGTTTGAGAGGATTCTTCCACAAATATCAGAAATTCTTTGGCATTCTCAGTTTTGGGAAGAGTAGTCTTAATATTGCCCGCAATATTCATTCGCCTGAACATTAGGCCTAATATGTTAGACCGATCCCAGTGCTTATAATAGGACATTTCTTCAACATTGCTAGTTTCAGTAATAGCAGTTGGCTTCTCAGTGTAAAGTGCAACATCAAGATCTAAAACTCCTAGATGGAATTTGATTTGTTCGCACTATAGTCTGAGAAGTTAAGACATTAAAGGTCGTAACAGAGGCAGAGTGCGAATGAAGAGCAAATGATGCAAATAAAATATGCTCATTTGTTAATACTTTGAGTTATAAGTTTAAACATACTATTAGATTCAGAAAATGTTTATGTATTCTTAAATGTACACTGATGTCCTCCTTTGGGCGAAACATCAAAATACAACTTTAGACATAATGATGCTTAAATATGAATTTAAAATCAAAATAATGTATTCTTAATAATATTTATTATATTTGGATAAATAAATAAACTAAGGATACATCTAAATTATCTCCTTAATGTTAAATGGTTATATGAACAAACAATCAACCTTTGGGTGATTCATAAATGTCTTATAACCAAAAACTTCAATATGCCCATAAGTGTTATATCGGTTACAAGCATCAAAATTATTGGGTAGTTGAATTTAAGTTAAATCATTATTTTGAAATTAAATTCATAAAGATTTGACCACTTTGGTGATTAACAAATCTCACATACATAATTCCATATAATCATGAAATTGTTTTGTTAACTATATAATGGAGGTCATAAGCACTAAACCAAAATTAATATCCATCATTGAGAGACAGTAGAACAGTACACATAATTTCAAAAATAAAAAATAAAAAAATCTAAAATAATGATTTATATAAAATTTTAGTCACTGCATAATATTGGTTGAACCCTTCGGAAAGTACTACTCCCGTAATGATAAACAAAATATCATAATTATAATATGAACGGAAAATTTTAAAAGTATATGACAATTTTCACTTACTGTCAGTCAAACATGCATTTAATATAACCATGTATTTTCATTATTTAATTATATCCCAAATTCACTTTATGCATTCACAAAAGAATCAAATAATACAGTGCATATGTGAATGGACAAAAAGTGCAATCCTTTATTGATTCTAATTAAGGAATCTCATGTATTGAATGTTAATAACACTAAAAGTTTCAACTTTAATTTTACACTTAATCAAACAACAGAATCAACCATAGTGATTTCATCGTCAAGAAAATTAGTCGTGATGGAAAAATCATTAGTTCTTAAATCTGGCTCTGATACCACATGTAAATCTATTCAGAATCGTAGAACTTAATGATTTTCACATACAATTCTATAACAATAAACCAGTCAAGAAACATACCTGAATTATCCATAGTTTTCTTCTTGACCAATATTAGCGAAAACACTTTATTTTCTTATGTTCTTAAACCAAGAACTAAGTTTTGTTTCTCTCTCTTTACCTTACGTTTTAGAATAGTTTGATGGAACTTACTCTTTGTTTTGGCAGAGAGAGGACCCCTTTTATAATACGGAGAATAGAACAGTTATTTCTCACGTTCCATCAACGTGAGTTGTGGATAATAGGGGGTAGTTTTAATCCCACTAGGTAACTTCCCCATACAGGTTTAAGATTTAACTTATTTAATTATTAAACCAAAATAAATTAATTATGTGGGCCATAGAAACTTACATATTGTTGATTTTTTTGTTCTCAAGCTGCTATCATGTTAGAGAATATAGTCTATGAACATGTAGCCTAAAGTGTAAACAGCAGCATTTCATGGCTTTACATCAGTTCATTGTAATGCCACTTAATACCAAATTCACATGTTTTGGTGTCTGGACAGGAATTAATCTGCTTCCTCTTAGTTTGTTCCTTGTTCATCTTTCACTACATGAAGCCTACAGAAAGAAGGCGTTCTTTTGCATTGCATTTCTTCATGTATTGGTACACTGGCATTCTAACGTCATAGAGAATTGAGAATTCACAGTTTTGTTAAATCTTTGAATTGAAATGGCATTGCTAGAAATTTAGTATCTTACCATCTGAAAACCAGAGTCAATTTTTGGATGTGGGAACTTATGTCCTAATTTTCCACAAGGGACGTGATGGATCATAGTATTTTCCACAAATACTATCTCACTACATGAAAAAATTCATTAATGGAATAATAATTAATTAACTAAAACATATTTTAAGGGAAGAGCAAAATATCTAAAGGAAGTACTTAACTTTAAAACCTCCAGGACTGACAGGAACTGGAACTAAAATCATCAAAAATAGAGGTGAAAGTGTCACTTGCTTAATACTATATTACTTCTTTTCACTTGTCCTTGCAAGGAAGCCCCTCATTTTCTCCCTATAACTGGCATTAGTCCTATTATAGCAATCTATAGTTGATCTGTGGTGCTTGCTTAATTAACTGAGGTTTAACCACTTCTCTTGCTATTTTCTTTCTTGATAAAATTGTAGTGTACGAAAGAGTGGAGGTCGCGTATTAGGGTAGAAGGTTAGTAGGGTAGAGTGTTGTTGTGCCTTGTGAAGGTTGTTGCATAGTACTAGTCGTACCCGTATAGTTCTTGTTGTATGTTGTTTATTGTGTTTCGATTATCACTCTATTTTGTTGCTGTTACTTTTTCTTTCTTGTAGACTTTACACTGCTTTCCTTATTAACTGATATGCTTTCTTCATTGTTTTCTTCTTGTTGTACTTGGGTTTGATGCTCTCGGAGGTAGTGATAAGGTCTGGGTGTGCTCTATCCTCCCCAGAGTCCAAGTAAACTTTTCCATTTGACCAACAAGGTTATCTTTCTTCCTCATAGAGTTTATTGATTGTTGTATTCGTTCATGCAACAAATACAACGTATGTCAACTGTATTTGTTCGCGCAAAGAATTAATACAATTAAGGCAAACTACAAAACTAACGAGGTGCAAAAACTTGAGTACTAACTACAAAATATTACAGTAAAAAAAACAAGGATGCACCCATGTGAATACAATCAAATAAGGATACAAACAACAAAGGTATCAAATTTGGTTTATTTTACATTGCTTCAAAATTATTCTGAATATACTAGTTTCTTCAAAATTTCATTTCATACTTGAAAAAATAACACACACATGGTACAATCAAGACGAAAATACAAAAAAATTCAAGGATTTAGTATGTTAATAGTTGTTTTTAGTAGGAAAAAAGGACAAATATACCCCGAACTATCACAAATGGTATATAAATACCCGATGTCATACTTTTCGTTCATTAATGCCCCTGCTGTCCAAAAAGCAGTGCACATTTACCCCTCACTATAACGGAAGACTTATTTGATACATGTGCGCAATCCTACGGAGGGACTTGATATGACCAATTAATTAAACCCAAATTTTAAAAACCCACCCATATCCACTTAACCCACCCGTATAACCCATCCAAAAACCTAAAAAAATCTCCAATTCGTCACACATAAGCTCACACAAACAAACCAAATAACCAAGAAAATTCCAATTTCGCCTTCATCTCGACTGACCAAGTTCATCATCGATTCATTTTTGTTTTCGTTAACTCTTCGTCGATTCGTCGTCCATGTTCTTCTTTTCTTAGTCAATTCTTGATCGATTCTACAATATTCAGAGAAATCACTAAAAAATACTATGCCAACTATTTCAATTCAGCTAAACCTAAAACCCAAAATGCATAATTTTTTCTACAAGTGATAACCTCAACCATACAACACAAGATCAGTGATAAACGAGAATATGAGCTTGTTTTTGGCAATAAATAAAAGCATATTAATAAAAAAAAGTGAATTTTCGTTTTACTTGAAAAATGAAGTGAATTAGGGGAAGGGATTAAGGGAAATTAGGGGAAGGGGTAAGGTATTAAGTGAGAGCTGACCATTGTGAGTGAAAAGAGGTTTGAATTGAGGTTGAGAATGGCTACGTGCAAATTGCAATGTGCAGATGATATTGGCAGAAAGAATAATGAGGAGAAAGAGATGTAAGTCATATTACAATAGGCATTAACACGAGTCACATAAATCAGGTTGTACATTTGGAAGTAAATCAAATCAAATGTTAAGATAGATTCTGCAACTACAAGCCATGGATATTTGAGAGAAGGGATTTTTCTTTAGGTTTTTAGATACGTTATTTGTGTGGGTAATGGGGTATCGGGTGGATAAGTGGATATGGTGGGTTTTTAAAATTTGGGTTTAATTAACTGGTCAAATTATATCCCTCCGTAGGATTGCAACACGTGTATCAAATAAGTCTTCCGTTATGGTGAGGGGTAAATGTGCATTGCTTTTTGGACGGCATGGGCATTAATGAACGAAAAAGTATGACAGAAGGTATTTATATACCATTTGAGATAGTTCGGGGGTATATTTTTCCTTTTTCCCTTTTTAGTATATCACAAATCTATTTATTTAAAATATGTTAATGGGGGTATGATAAATTTTTTATTATATATCAAACAAATAAGATAACATTCCGTCCGTTTCAATTTGTTTGTTATGTATTGACTCGATACGTGTTTAATAAAAGTAAAATAGACTTTTAAATGTCTTAAATTAAAGATATGTCAAATGTACCAAAATGTTCTTTAATTGTGTGGTCTTAAACATGCCAGATAAAAAGTTAAAACTAAAGAGTTGCAAAAGAAAAAAGGAAAAAAAACATTCTCTTGAAATGTACTAAAAAAAAAAGAAAATAGGACAAACAAATTGAAATAGAGGGATTAATTTTATGTAATCAATTTCTTTCGATATTCACCACACATCACGCGGATACTAATACTAGTTCTACACATCCAATACACTATTCCAAGTTGAGAGGATAGTTAGATATCATGCCCTAAGATCTAACATAATTGCAATTTGCAACTACTCACTTAGATTAATTTGTGATTTCACTTTTGCAAAGGTAACAAAAGGGGTCTTCACAAGCACACAAGAAACAAAAAAAAGAAAAAAAGATATAATATAAGAATTAGTAGAGCCACAATTAGATCATTGGATTTGGAAAGTATTTGGTTGTTTAGCTTGAGAAAGCATCTGGACTACTTCCCTCATTGTAGGCCTCTCAATGCTGTACTCTTCAACACAAAGCATTGCTACAAAAAATACTTGCATAGCTTCTACAATTGCAACATTTTTTAGCCTCTTATCCAAGATTTTCACCACCTCTTCTTTGCTCCAATTTGTCTCCGTTTTCGCCCATTGTACAATGTCCATTCCTTCTTCTCCAAAATTTCCAACTGGCCTTCGTCCTGTTATAAGCTCCAACAACACCACTCCAAAGCTATACACATCGCTTTTCTCATCAATTTTCAGCGTGTATGCATATTCTATACAAAAAGATAACATGTAAAGACCATTATTAGTAGGTTGTAGATTGGTCCGAGTGCATAATAGGCCAGTCGAGAAGAAATTAAATCAACTAATGTATGAACAAACTAGTTACCTGGAGCAATGTAGCCATAAGACCCTGCAATTGCAGACATGCACTCAGAGGTACCATTATTATGGAAGTACTTGGCTAAACCAAAATCTGCAACATGAGCTTCAAGTTCAGAGTTCAACAATATATTGTTGGACTTGACATCGCGGTGGATTATCATAGGGGAGCAATCATGGTGCAAATAAGAAAGTCCCTTGGCAGCTTCTATGGCAATTTTTAGCCTAGTGTCCCATTGGAGTTGCCCGCCGTTCTTCCCATGAAGCACTTCACCTAAGCTTCCATTTAGCATGTACTCATAAACTAGCAAGTTGATTTCCTTGTTTGAACAAAACGCGAGCAGTCTCACAATGTACCTATGCCTGATCTTTCCTAATGTTTTAAGTTCAGCAGATAGGCCGTTATCATGTGAGCCTTTGCTTATTCCCAACTTCTTCACCGCGACATGATCACCATTTGGCATAGTTCCTTTATACACTATCCCTGCTCCACCTCTCCCTATGACGTTGTTGTCTTTCAAGCACTGCAAGACGTCTTCACTTCCGAATTCAAGCTTCTGAAATGCTGTCAGCTTCCACAAATTTGAATTCTTACTCCCCTTTCTTGTCTTGATTATTGCTAAGACAATGAAAATGAGGGAGCAGAATAAGAGCCCAAATGCAAATATGAACTTGTATATTGTTGGAACCTTAGTTCTGTTGTCACTTCCGTCTCCAAGTTTTGACGGTGAGTTGGATGTAATGTTGCTAGGAGTCGAGTCGGATCCAGAGAGATAAGGGTTGCCAATGAAGGAAGTTGAGTTGAAATATAAATATTGTCCTGTTTCAGGTATTGATCCAGATAAGTTATTGTGGGAAAAATCTGCTGAAGTTAAGCTCTTCATCGAGCCAATCTCCGCGGGAAGGCTATCGTTGAAGTGATTCCAGGAAATATTGATGTAATTTAAGATGTGAATTTGAGCAATTTGAACTGGGATAGGACCAGAAAGTTGATTTTGGCTCAAATCCAAGTAGGTTAAGGAAAGACAGTTACCAATCTGAGGGGGGATTGTGCCAGAGAAGTTGTTCCTACTCAGGTCCAGCTTTAAGATGCTTTTTAGTCTGCCAATATCACAAGGGATATCTCCTGAGAAACCATTTCCAGTTAACACAAGATTCTTCAGCCCTGAATAGTTTCCAATAGCACTGGGAAGTGCACCAGACAAGCGATTGTTCGACAGGTTCAGCCCTTCAAGTTTAGAAGACGCTGAGCTTTTCTCGTTCGAGAGTTGTCCACTGATGTAGTTGTTCTGCAGTTCCACCAGTGACAACTCAGGCAAATAAAGAAACCCTGTTGGTATTGATCCACTCAAGTAATTCTGTCCCATTCTGACTCTGGACAAGGTTCGACACTGCCCAAAATCATCAGGTAAAGGTCCAAACAGAAAATTATCAAGCAGAATCAAGATTTTCAAATTCCTCCCAAAGCATAGAGATTTTGGTATCAAGCCAGTGAGTCTATTACTAGAAAGATCAATTTCAATTAGTTTACCGTTCATCCCAAGCTTAGAAGGAATCGATCCAGTGAAATTATTCCTCCAAAGATTCAACATTTCCAACTTTGGCAGCTCCGCGATACATCCAGGAATCTCACCGTGCAAATTGTTGATAAAGAGGTTCAACAATATGAGCTCCTTGAGTCCTGACAAGTCAACTGGGATCTCTCCTGTGAGTTCATTGACGGATATATCAAGAGATTTTAACCTTGTCAAATTCCCTAGCTGAGGAGGAAATACACCAGTAAGTTGATTTTTTTGCAAGAAAAGAGTATCCAGCATATTAAGATTGCCCAATTCTGCTGGAATCGAACCCGTCAAGTTACAGCTAGAAAGATCTAGATGAACCAAATTAACAAGTTTCCCCAACTCTGGCGGAATCCCCTCATCAAATTGATTATAATAACCCAATTGTAACCACCTGAGGCTCGTAACGTTGCCCAGCTCCCTTGGTATAGGACCGTGCAAGTCATTCCCAGCAAGAGACAGGAACTCAAGCTGATTAAAACTACCATAACTCAAAGGAATTTTCCCCGAAAAGTAGTTACCCCCGAAATTCAAATACTTCAGCTGCAGAAGTTGAGTAACTCCCAAGGGGAGTGGACCAGAGAAATTGTTGTTATAAGCATCCAACACTTGAAGTACGTTAAACTTTCGATACTCCCAGCTCAAGTTCCCACCTAACAAGTTGTTAGAAATATTCAGGACGCGAAGTCTAGTGAGCTCATGAATATCAGGTGATAAAGAGCCAGAAATGTTAAGATTGGATATATCAATGGTAGTTACTGATTTGGTATCATCACACGTGATACCGGTCCAACAACATAAAGACATATAATTTGACATGTTCCAAGTAGACAGAGTACTAGGAACAGAGGATACTACAAATGCTTGTTTCAATGAAACTAGAGTTTTGGCCTGTCGTCTCAGAGACAGATTACGCGATTGAGATGGAGTAATGAGGAACACGAGTAGGAAATATGCGAAAAAGAAGAAACTTGTGTTAGAAGTAGCCATTTAGATAACTAGTAATTGAAGTTCGAATACTTTGGAAAACATCAAAGGTAAGAAGAAGAAGATGCAACAAGTATTTTTAAGGATTCCATTGATACTGATAAAAGATGATGATAGTAATTTTTGGCTTTGGATGCTGTTGATTTGTAGCTCTAGCTTTTACCATTTTTAAAATGTTAAATTAATTAATTTTTTTTTTCTTTGTATATTTAGATTCATCATCTTTAACTTTATGGAGATAAAGCAAAAGCAAAAGCTAATAAAGAAAAAGCTAAAGAAAAAAAAAGAAGCAAAGTAAACATAAAGATGCATTGGCAACATAGAGATATACTACATACTGAATTCAGTTGCTTTTAAGGCAAAATTACTTGTGTGTCCACATGACTTTGATAATTAAGATATAATGTTAATGTAGTTCCATTCTTTACTTTTTAAAGCTTGAATTTAAACCTTCAAGTTCAAGTAGAGAATCTTAGTAAATTGGACTCATAATTCAAGTGTGCTATTGACTATTATTGATATAATTTATCATATTTTCCATCTCTCAAATACAAAAGCTCTATTCCTTTTTTAGTTTCTCTCTTACCCCTTTAACTCAATTAAAATGACAAGTTCTTTGTACTTATTTGCATCCTTAGTATAACACAGAGTTGAGAGTACAAATATATAAAATATTTTTTAAAAAATGGTACATATAGCTATATACCCAGAAAAATATTATATACAAATTAGGAATCTAATTAATCAGCTCCTATAATTTCTTCATGAAAAATTGAATTGACAACTCTTATAATATGTAATTCTTTTTTAGAACAAACTAAAAGTAACATAATATCACATAAAATGGAACCCATGGAGTACATACTGTTTGATGACATAGCCTGATGAAAAGGCAAATCTGATCTAATAGTTAGAGATTATTTGACATTGCTGTTAGGACCTCCGAAAAATTTAATTTGAAAAAAAAATATTTTTTTAAAAAATTAGGTGTTTGACAAGCCTGTAAAATTGCTTTTAAATAGAAGAATAATTTTTTCTGCGGTTGGGAAAAACTAAATATTTCTGTTTTTTTTAATTGAAAAATTAGGTGTTTAGCAAACCTGTAAAATTGCTTTTAAATGAAAGCAGAAACTGTTTTTTTTTCTATTGGGAAGAAGCAGAAAAATAGTTTTTGCTTTTTTTCTCTTAATATATATACCAATATCTCTCTTATTAATTAATTAACATATCTTATGTGTTTGGTTAAGTTCCATTTAATAATTTTATTTTTTATTTTTATATAATAAATTTTATATTTTATTTTACGTTTATGTATAATTATTTTACGTATCATTTTGCAAAATTAGAAAAAAAAAGGTAACAACAATATTTTTGTAAGATTAGAAAAAAAAGAATGACGATTAAAGATTTCAACCCTTCAAAAAAATGTATAATATTGATTGAAAATTTAAATATGAACATTTTAATCTAATAAAAATAAAAGTTTAATTTATTTTTTTGTAATAGATGTTTAAACTAGTTTCTCTCTATAAAATAATCTGAATATTAAAAGTACATTAATACTTGTCCTTAATCGTAATTTGACTCTCGAAAGCACTTTTTAAAAAGATTAATCAAACACAATTTGCTTATAAAAAATACTTTTCGAATGAATTAGTCAAACATAAATTGTTTTTTTTTTCAAAAACATTTTTCTGCAAAGCTATTTTTAAAAAAGTCTTTTTGAAATAAGTCGTTCTTAGCACCAATGCAAACAAACTCATAATCTGAATCTATGTCGAATCACATGTTGAGTGAAACTCCTTTGGTATCAAACTAGCATGATTGCTTAGAATATAAAGCAGGTCTTATCGTCTAATTATTTTACCGCAAAAGAGATAGTATATACTACTAGATTTGCAACTTTGAAGAGAAATTAGGGATCCTAGTTTTTAAAAAAACTCATCGTGGCCATAGGATTACTGTGAAGTGTTCCACATTAATTCTTTAAGAAGTGAGTGGTCATTTTAATTTGGCTCGAGCAATCCTCATCTATTAAGCTGGTTTATGACGTTGAGTAAGCTAAACCCGAAGTTGATAACATGATATTTGAGGTGAATCTGTTTTAATTCTTATTTTTGATGTTAGGGTGCATTGCTCGCACTCCAAACACCCAATCCTGAGTGTGAGGGTATGTGTGTGAAGAGTCTCGCATCGACTCCTTAAGGGATGATGAGCTCTTTAATATATCTTGGATAATCATCACCTTTAAATCTAATTTTTGAGGTTTAGTAAATCCCAATGTCCATAAGAAAAAAGAAAAGAAAAATGGATCATCTCTTTGGTAATTGTATGCATGTAATGGTTCTCCTTTTTCCTTTTTCTATAGTGGGAAATAGGGGCACATACTCTTTTTTTATCTTTAACAAAAAAAATAAAATTGCATGGAAATGAGCAGCAAGATCCCACCACCCCCTCTCACTTTAGACCGTTCCAAGAAAAAGCAAAAGATACCCCTAATCAGAGGGGAACTAGGTGTGGGTTTATGGGTTCGAACGAATTCACTAATTTTTTTAGATATTTATAATAGATAATTAAATATATATATATTAACTTGTGAGCCCCTTAATTAATAACAAAATTGATTGACAAGAAAGGGTGATGGAAATACTTTTCACACTGCTTTGCAATATTTTTCTTTTCTGTTCTTTAATTTTAAACCTAAACTCTTAACCCTGGCTCCACCCTTACCCCTACTGCTAAAGAAAGTTACTATTCATTTTTTTTAATATGTTTATCTCATTTTAATATGTTTATCTGATTTTGATTTAATAAAATTAAATATGTAAATATTTATTAAAAAAATTAATTATATATTCTTAAATATGACGTGAAATATAAATATAAAAGTATTTTCAAAACAAAAAAAGACACACTTCTTGCAAAACAGACTGAAAAAATGAAAGTGGAGTACTACAATATTGTTGTAACGCCGCTCTCTTACCATATCATGAGTCCCTCAGGCCCCTATTTAAATTAAAGAAAGCTACATTCATAGATAGAGTATTTGGTCATATTAATTTGGTCAAACGGTGGAGGAGAATTAAAGATTTAAATTTTATTAATTAACTTTAGCATTTTTTTCACATAGAAAAAAACTATTTTTGAAAATTATAAATTAAGATTTATTATTTGTTGTAATTTTAATATTTTTATACACAATTAAACATTTGTGGCACGTTTCTTTCATAAAATGGGATCACTGAAATATTTCATCATTTCATAGTCATCCTTTTTCTTTTTCACATCCCGGAGGTCCATTAAAGGTGGATGCTCCTTACCAAAAGTCACAACATTTTGATTGGAATTCGAAATCTTTAATTAAGAATAATATAATTTTTAATATCTTTTAAAAAAAGGTAAGTATCAAAAATATATTTAAATTATTCATTCTTTTTAAGCTTCATATCGAATATAAGAAATATATTTAAATTATTATTCATAAGTTTGAAAAAAAAATACCTTAAATAATATGTGATTGTATGTAGGGGTGTTCGTGGTTCAGTTTGGATTGGTTATTGGTTAAAACTAAAACCAAACCAATCTAGTTGGTTTTTAAAATTTCTAAAACCAAACCAAACCAAACGAAAAAAATAACCATCGGTTTGGTTAAGTTTTTCTGGTTTTTTTCAGTTTGAAAGTAACAAATTTTTGAGGACATATCTTGATAGACACGAACACCTAGTACATAAACAATCCACTGAAAAACTATTGTTGGTTCAATTAAGCAATTAAACAATACTAAAGTTATTATTACACGAACAAAGTGATTCAATTAAGAGAAGGTGTAACTATCTTATAAAAGGTATGGTAGGTAAAGATTAAAGTAATGAATTTTGATGGACTTGGACTTATGATTGTAATAGATGGGCTAAAATTTTCATGTTGGGCTTGAGAAAATGGTAAAGTTAAAAATTTAAGTTGCTTAAAATTTAACAAAATATTTATATTTTATTTATGAATAATATATAAATAATTATAAAATTTATATATCTAATTTATCGGTTCAATTTGGTTATTTTTTAGTAAAACCAAAACCAAACCAAATAGTATCGGTTTTTAAAAATGTAAAACCAAACCTAACCAAATCAAACCAAATATCGATTTTTTTAATCGGTTTGGTTCGAATTGCGGTTCAATTTGATTTTTTAACCATAACCATGAACAACCCTAATTGTATGTATGTATTACAGTCTCTTTTTAAAAAATGAAAATTGCCACATAAATTACTACGTGAAAAACAGTTCTACCGTAACAAAAAGTGGCAACATATAACTAACATAAACAACAATCCGAACTGAAATTATAAATTGAAACACATAACTTCACTCTATAAAATCAATTGAAAATAAAAAATAAAAAATTGTGTTAGCAAAAAAATAATAAATCACGTGAACGAAAATTCAAGGCTAAACTCGCTTAAGTGTGTGTACACACACATTTAGTACAGTCAATATGAGGTGTGCTTCTCAAAGAGTGATAGTTTATGTGTGTCTACACTCTCAATAGTTTAGGTATGAAACTAAAAAAATAAGAAGATAATTCGGCTATGTTTTTACAATTATTGAAAAAAAAAAAAAAAACACAAACAAAATATTTGGTTCGAACGCGTATGTGTGTGTATACACACATTTGATCTAAACAGTATTAATGTGTGTTTTTCAAATTAATGAGTGACAGTTTATGTGTTTCTCTCGCTCCCAATAATTTATATATGAAATTAAAAAGCATGAAATAATTTAGATAGATTTTTGTCACTTTAACTCTAAAAGAAAGTACTTATATTATTGTATAGCTTCAATTAGACATAATTCTAAAAAAGCTCATACGGTTAGAAACAATGATATTTGTTAGTTTCTATGTTTTTTATATTAAAAAAACTTTTTAAATTTTGAGGGACACATTATATCGAGTAAAATATTCATAAAAACTATATTTTTGACACATCTCAAATTTTTAAAAATTTCCTATAATTAATATTAACAGTGATCATTCATAAAATTACCAACAAAGATAAATTTGTGGTCTAGTGATTAGTCCACCTTGTTGCGCGCTGCTTTTGTAAGAGTAGTCAAAAGCATATGAAGTGGGTGGGTGGGAATCAAACTTTTGCATAACATATATATGATGAGACATAAAATATTGGATGGTCCACTTATAGAAGTAGCTATATAGTTTCATATTGTCAATCAATTCAATGTCTCTTTATGTTGTATACTTCAAACTTCATTTATTATTACATATGTCCCTTTGGGGGAGAATACCACATAAATTGTCTCCATATATAATTAATCTTCAAAAAAATTCCTCATAATGTTTGGTCATGAAAAGCAATCTCATGACCAATGAAGACACATATTTCTTGTTTACAAAGGAGTGAGTAGTACATAAACCATGTGTAAAGAGCCCCAGTAGTGAAGCTAAGAATTTTGCTTAAGGATGTTCAAAACTTCAAAATATATCTCTAAAAAGTTGTTTGTGACCTATATAGTCAGTAATTCAATGAATAGTATTCGAGTGACCATAATGAGGTTAACGTAACTATGCCAGACAAACTAAAGCACTTAAAATAAAACAGAGGAAGTATAGTAAATCCATGTTTTTGGAAATAATATCAAGAATTATGTGAATGATTAAGAAGGAAAAATTGCGCGGTTAAGCAAACTTATACTACTTAATTACTCATCATGGCTATAGTTTGCTATAATTACCACTTACGACTAACATTAACCATTAATTACGTGGGTTGACTTCGAGTTCGTATAATTAGTCATGTTTGTATAATTCGGCACATTTTTATAACTTGCAACTAACAATTCTTCGTTTGATTTGTATTTGTATACGATGGTTGTATTTGTATATGACGATGATTTTCTTTGGTTTTTCAGTTTTGACATTATATACATTCAATATTTTTGTGTATAACTTTTTCAAGTTTTTATAAACGTGTAGTTTTCGGATTTTGTATAATATAATTTATATAATATATTTTGTCTAATTGTTTAAAGTTCATATGTTTATGTTTGTATCAATTCGTTATTTCGAGTTTTATCATATTTGTATAATTCCAGACTTTTTATTACTCAATTATACAAAAACACACCAATTATACAAACGTATCTGTGAATTATACAAACGAGATGCGAAATATACAAATTATTTCCCTCTCTCGCTCGCCTCTCTCCTCCCTCTCCCAATCTCGCTCACCAGAATATACAAATACATATGTATAATATACAATTATCTAACCAATATACATATACAATTCGCCTCTCTCCCACTCTCTGCCCTCTCTCGCTCACCTCTCTCCTCTCTCCCAGTCTCGCTTGCCACTCTCCTCCCTATAACATGTAGCTACGAATCGTAATTAACAAATTATAGCTATGAAGCATAATTAAACTATTTTTGAGTGGCTATATGCGAAAGTTTCTCAATAAAGAATTAGGAAATGCATAATAATTCCCTATAAGCTGCATGTCAAACACATGCAACAATATTGTATTATGTTTGTGTTAATTTTAAATTCATAAGAAAATTACAAGCATCACCAATATCCATAAGCAATAATTAAATTAATGTAATGTCAGATTCGGTATCGAGAGGCAGGCATTATATTTGCAGTACTAAATATGACTTTGAAAGAAAAAAGAGGATTCTGAATTCACCACCAGATTTGACACGAATCACAATGTCTTTTTTCTTTTTTAAAAGTGACTTTAATTTAATTAGTAAACGCACTTTAACAAACCCCACACCCAGTTGAGAAACCAACAAGATTCTTCTTCTCTCCAAAACACAAGCCCATTTACTTCCTCTGTTTATTTATAGGGAAAATAGTCTGAAAAACACTTTAATTTTGATCGAAATTGTTATTACGATATCAAATTTTATGGAGGATTTTTTACCCTTACACTATTTAATAGTGTATTTTAAAGGTATATATGTGCCCACGTGGACACATTACTATTTATAATGATGCAATATTTATGATGTCCACGTGGGAACATATATACCTTTAAAATATACTATTAAATAGTGCAGGGGTAAAATGTCATTTCCAAAGTTCAGTATTGTTACAACAATTTTGGTTAAAGTTCGAATATATTTCAGACTTTTTTCCCTTATTTTTACTTGTTCAGTTTGAAAGATTAAGAAATAATTTCTTATTTTGTGTATGTATGTCTTATCCTTATTATTACTATTTATTTTATAATATTTAGATGACTTATAATTAATAAACTGTGATACTACTACAATAATATTATCCTCTATTTATTGTTTCTTAATAAGTGGTGAAAGGAGTATATATATTTCTATTCAAAATATAGTAATTCTAATTTACCAGCTTTATCAAAAGTATATTGGAGTAAATTTATATTTTCGAAAGTTACAAGAAATAGATGCATATATATATATATGAAAAATCACCCACATATATATTTAAAGGACAATATTACAAATTTTAAATCTACTTTTAAAATATTCTTGCTTATAACCGTTTAATTACGGATTATAACAAATCAATTTTTATTTATAAATCAATTTAGTTTTACTTTATTAAATAATTAGTCTTTTATAATTTTATACTTATTATTAAATGATATAAATAAAGAATCTACCATAATTATCTCTTACACATTTTTAGGAATTTTACCTTGATTCTTGTTCCTTTTTTACTGTAACACGTCAAATTCAGACCCCTCATGTCACCATACTTGTTCTAGTCAGCACCCCACCACCCCACCACCCCGACATTCAAAAATTACCAAATCCTCTATCACTTCTTCAATCATCTTTCATAGAAACCGTTTCTACATCTCACTATCACCTCTTCAATTAGAAAATCTTCATTCTGTAAGGGTAGATGTCAACAATCATCAATTATTCATACCAATATCATGCCGATAGAATACCAAAATAATTCTAACTTATAAATAGTAATTGTAATTTCTTAAATAAACAATATACCAAATTCATTACATTATTATTACCAAATTACATTCCATAATAATACAAAAAAAAAAAAAAACCATTCAAACCATAAAACATTATAGAATGGAGTATACACATTTCATACATATATCAGGCTAACATTATTACTATTTCATCCCATATGTCGTAATTTTTTTCATAGCAGAATCATGCCAATATAATACAAACATAATACTAATTTTAACAATTATTTGTCATTTATTAAGTAAGCAGTATACGAAATTCATTTAAATATAATTTCAAAATCGTACAAAAAAATGGTATGTAATTTTATGTATTTTTTTACCAGAAACCTTAAATTTAAAAAAAAATCATACCAAAATCTATTCCAATTTCAAACAATATTATGTAATCTCAAAAGAAGAATGTTCATACAAAAAACGTCACAATTAAATTCTATTATACACAAACAAAATCTGGAAATTTCCTTTCCAGTATCATTGTTCTTAATTTTTTTTTTCGTTTCAATAGTATAACAATACAAATAAAAAATGGCAAAGAACACTAACCTGAAGGATCCCATCTATCACCATACTTTATTGATATTGATAAGAAGCCATCCATTACAACAAAATGAAGATTATTGAATAAAAATGAATTGGAACTAGTTGTGAGTGACGACAAATTATAGAAAAAATTGAGAGGAGAGAGAAACGTTTGAACAAAAGAAGAACAAAAGAAGAAAATCTGTTTTTGAACGAATTTGAGTTAAAAAAGGAAAACAAATATTCCTTTTTTTTTGAATCTCCTAATTTTATGGCACATATTAATTACTACTAATATATTTGTTTTTACCTTATGTTTTTTTCAAACAAATTAAATTTTTACTATTATTTTTTAACATTTTTTTAAATAAAATGTTATAACCTGCAATTTTTTTTATTGTTACAACTTGAAAGAATTATTATAATGTCATAACTTGAAATTATTAGTCCTATATATGTCAATTATATATATATATATATATTACTTCACTACTTATCAAATAGATAAACCCATCGTCAAAACAACAACATTTTTTACGTATGATTATCAGTTAGCAAGGTTAAAATCAAGAAGCTTAATTAATTGGGTGATTGACTTATGAGCAACTTTCAAAAATGACTATAGTTTGGACTTAATTAGAGAGATACAATTTGCTTAATATCACCCATAGCTACATGTTAGAAGACGGAGAGACGCGAGCGGGATTGGGAGAGTGAGGAGAGAATGTGTGTCACGCCCCGAGCCTACACCCTGGGGGGGATTGGCACTCGAGAACCATTGTTAGCCCCAAGCGAACCCTTGGCCTGTCTTACTTACTCAGCGAAAGACTTAAGCATAAGAGATATAGCTCACACAATAACTTAAAAGATAATAACTTAGCCAAAATGGCAACCCAAGTCTTAAACGTATACAACTGAAATGAATAAGACTAAAGAACTAATACTATCTGTTTATGAAGCCTCTAAAACAAAGAGATATGTCGGGACAGGACCCCCGATCATCCTAACAACTGAAAACTAGAAAGCAAATGATAAAAGAGTCCTCCGGAATGCAATGAGGCTTACCAACTGACTCGGAGTGCTGAACCTGATCAACAAGGCGCTGGATGCTGATCCTAGTTACCTACGTCTGCATCATAAGACGATGCAGGCCAACTGGCATCAGTACATTGAATGTACGAGTATGTGAATTGGAATGCTAAACAATACATAGGCTTGAAAAGATTCTGAAAGAAACACTTACCTTGGCACTTCTCAACTCATGAATATCTTTACTCAAAATAAAGCAATGAACACATGTAATATATGAAAATCTTTATAAAACAATAAAAACAACTTAGTTCGTTAAAGAAAATGCAATAACAAATTCAACTTAACTCATATAATAAAGTAATATAGTTTCTGTGGGAGATTCTCTAACCGACAACCGCCACTATGAGCCTAAGTGGTGATACAGCGTCTTGCCCACGCTGCCAAAACTGTCATATACTTTGCCGTCATATAGAACGCTTAACTTAGTGGATCCACTAGCTTAACTTATGTGATCATCTAAAAAGTATGACCCATTAATAACCATGATGGCTACATGATTTATGGAGACTTGAGTTAATATGAACTCGCGTCTCCATATCGGTGCTCAATACTACTCCCAAAAATATACTTAGCTCATATGTTTTAAAAACAAACTTCTTTCTTTGGTTTGAGATAATTACTCAAAACTTAGCTTAAAAGCTCTCTTGGAATCAATGTTCCCTTTTCTTGCTCAAATGTGAAAACATTTATAAACTCTTTGGGGAATACTTAGTTTCCTTATAGCTTCTTGAGAAATGAACTCAACTCTTTAATCTTTGCTTAACTTGAAACTTAAGTCTTAAAACAAAGTTAAAACATTCGTTAAAGACTTTTGAAAACTTTATAAACTTTGCTTTGACTTGCTTCTGAACTTCTAGACTTGATTCTTAATTTCTCTTGACTTTGATCCTAACTTTCCTTGAATTGAATTATGGATTCAAGGTTCATGATTTCATGTTTATGGATGATTTCATGATGTTTGGATGTACCTTAGAGTGTTGGAATCAACTAGAAAACATAGATACATTGCTAAGGAACAAGTACGAAAAGGTGGGGAAGAAATGGGGAGAACTGGCGTCCCTAGCGCTCTGAGAGGCGCGGGGCGCCAGCCCTCAATATTCAGAGACCAGTCTGGGGCGCGCTGGCTGGCGCGGCGCCCCAAGGGTGAACATTCAAAGACTCTTTTGGGACGCGCTAACTGGCGCGGCGCCCCACCCCTATCCCCAGGTGTTTGATGACTTTTCTTCTCCATTTTTCATCTCTAAACCCTCTAAACTTCAATGGTTCCTTCCCCAAACACTTAGAATCATTTATACCCTTAATATATGATAGATTCAAACCGAAATTACACCCAGAAACATGAATCAAATTGTAAGAAATTCCAACAACACAACCCACAAGAAATTCAACGAAACTTTCAACAATGTTCATCAAGAACTCAATTTCTAAACTTTCAAAGACTTAAATTCGCTGAATTAAATCATGTTTGGCGCATGGGAGAACTAACCCAACGCTATGTGATCTCATATACCTTTTTAGGGATCACCCCCGATGAAATCCTCAAGCTATCCTTGACGAAGTCGACGAATCTTGCTTCCTCTTCTCCTTTCTCTTCTTTTCTCTTTTCTCCAAGCCCTAGCGTGAACTCTAACTTTTCTAAACTGACCAAAATTTGGTTTTACCCCAATTAATCTCCTAAAAACGAATTAGAATAATTAGGTAAGGAAAAGACTAAATTACCCTTCCAAAATCCGGATTAGACTTTCCTTAATCCAACAGCCCAACTTCCAAATGGCTTAACTTACTCATACAAACTCGGACTTGCGCAAACTCGGCGGCGTTGGAAAGATCATTCCAAGAGCTTTCCAACCATATCTGGAAGTACACCTAATTCATCCTGAGCTATGAGTTATGGCCGTTTGAAGTTGACCAAAACTCAACTTTTCCTAACTTGAACAAATTTCCAGATTTTCATTCTTTCCAAAAATGACTATTTCCAATTATTTGCTTCTTCTTAGTTATTTCAAACTGCGAGATGTTACAATGTGTGTGTGAGAGAAAGGAGAAAGGCGAGTGAGATTGGAAGAGAGAAAAGTGAGAGACGAGCGAGATTCGGGAGAGAGGAGACATGTTGTAGTAATGAATGTAATTGATTTGTATCAACAACTTTATCAATGAATACAATTGTATCAAGTGTATATGTTCCTTGTGTATTCACCCTCTATCAAGTGTATCAACGGATATAATTGTATCAAGTGTATCAACGAATACAAATTGTATGATTAGGTTGTTTTCGCAAATGTAAACATTATAAAATTACTGAAAACCCTAGATACTCAGATATAAAGGGCCGGCCTACCACGTTAGCTTCCCCATTACAAGATGGGCGTGGAGAAAGGCAAACTCAGGAATTGAAGATAATGAGGCCACCACTACTTTAAAGGAAAACAAAAAAAATAAAAATAAAAAAATGCTTGAAACACAGCTTCAACCAGTGCAACCAAATGAGTTCAAAGTACACAATTAAATATATCATCCTTTCTTAGACTACTAGGTGCACGTGCGCCCTCACACTGCTAGGTGTGGAGAGAAGTAAGATAAATTAACCTTTCCCTTACTGACAGTCAATTTGCATAATAACTGCAGATTTCTCCAGATATCATTAATGAAGTACCAAGATGGTAGAGAACAGTACAGGACTCAACAATTTACCATACAGATTATTATAAAGTCATCAATAACATAAAAGTTCTGATACAAACTATCTATTATGAACTCTGCAGATATACACATGCTATTTCTTTCCTTTTGTAATACCCCAGAAAACATGCTGGGACAAGGTTCCCCTGCCTTGCTTCCTTCCTAAGGTCATTCACTGGCCAAGTCGAGAAATAATCATTCCACCAATTAAAAATAACATAGGCCAACAAAAACAAAGCCCTTGGACACATGACTGAATCTTGAAAAACTATTCTCACAAACAATGAGTATAAGTCAATAAAACATTTACGACCAACTTTCTTACTTGCTGTTTAGAGCATAAACACATTGTTAGTAAGGTATGTTGTAGGGGACAAAGGTTATATGTCAGAAAAGACAACTGAAGCGTGCGGAGAGGACATTGGAAAGCTTAAGAGCTTTTGTGCCATTTTACGATACTCCGGAGACATCCATTGGTATGTGGAAGCAATGACAAACTCTTTTAGCACGGCTGCATGCTTGAGCAAATATTTTACCAATTGCAGCACAAACTTATTTTCACTTGATGATCCAGAAAAGTTATTGATCGTGATGGTCTTCAGATGTGAAAATGAGCATTTAACATTATGCTTCTCAAACCTCTCGCTCAGGTCATCCTCATCTGTGTACCTTGCCAACAGATTCTGTAGGAAAGAATACACTATATTAACCAATTATTGTCCTTAGAAGAAAGCATGAAGGCAAGGAGTTGATTGTGGATAAAACAAAAAGGTGAAGAATTTTTAAATTCAAGGAACATATTAGCAAATGTTACAATGTGGTACATCCAAACAACAAAAAAATGTTTCAAAGCATCTGATCATTTATTATCCCTTGTTAAACATCTATTCCCAACATCTACAAAAAGGTAACTCATCGAATCAATTTTGATAATGACAACATGCAATCTCTGTCAAAGAAACGCAAGCTGCACTATTTTATGAAGGAAAATAAATTGAGAGAACAAAAAAGTTCTTCCGAACATCTTCCAAGAAAAAGGAACAATAAGCACACAGCTATAGCAGATTTAACGAAGACAAATTATCAACTTTTGAGACTAGAGAAGCAGATTTGAACAAAAAAATTGGCTGAAGCGATTGCACTTTCCTATGGCTTATTTGGTGTCTTGAACATTGTATTAGAAACATTTGGTGTGGAAGCCGACTCTTTACTTATTGTGAATGTTGTCAAGCAAGTTGCAAAACCTTCTTGGCGATATAACTCTATTATTGAAAAGATTAAAGAGTTGAATCATAAGTCAAGGTAACATACTGTTACAGAGAAGCCAATGGTGTGGCTGATTCTTTAGCTGGATAGAGTCACCTAGTGGGTGCAGAGAATAACATTTTCAGCTTTAACTCACTAGCAAGAGAAGCTAGAGGGGAGTGCAACATTTTTGATAATCAATGGAGAACCTACTATAGTTTTTGAATAATCTGATATTCAGGAGGAAAATTGGCAATGTGCTCTGTATAAATTTCCAAGAGAAAAATTTGCGATATGATGTTGTTGCAAACTTGCAATGACAGAGTTGAGAGAGTATTTTCCACAACAACAAAAGGTTAAAGGCGCATGAAACATTTTCATTAGATTCACAGCATATTTTAATTCGATTGACGGCACATGAGGATTTTGGTGCTGTCTATTCGTATAGCTATTTCATCAATTGGTGAGACCATGGAGGAAGACTATCAATTTAGAATTTTTCGTTTTTCGTTGGACCCCTTGGTTTAATCCCAAAGAAGAAGAATCCATTGCTTTGACTTGGATATCGTTTCAGAATTTACTGGTGCAATTTTTCGTTCGAGAGGCATTATATTTGTTAGCATCAGCAGTAGGCAGACCTTTGGTTGTTGATAGAGCAACCACAGATCAAACAAGGCCAAGCACAGCAAGAGTTAAAGTTGAAGTCAACTTACTGGCCGCTTTGCCTGAACGTGTGAGATTGCTCATTAGAGCCAAAGTCGAATGAATTGATAGTCTACCAAATAATAACATATGATTATTAACCTTCAGATTGACGTACATGCAAACATCAAGGCCATAGAGATGAAGTATGCAGATTAATATGCAATGTATTAAGCATCAGGGAAATGCTAGGGAAATTATTAATTCAAGACGAGCTGCACAGAGTGTTCGTAATTTGGGTGAGAAATCAGATGCTACAGGTTCTGAAGTTGGTAAGACCATTCATGGCACAAAAGCCGAGGTACAGATTTTAGTTGGTAAGACCATTCATGTTAAAGAAGGCTGCTGGGAACAAGAAGATATTAGAAGACAATATTCAGGGGAATGAAGTTGTCACTTGGGGGCAGCGATCGCCTGAAATCATGAAAGATGGAGAGTTGAGTTCAAAAGAAATTGCAAGTTCAAGTGCTAGACAGATGCACCAGAAACAGGGACGTCATACAATTTCGAAACTGGCAGATCTAGCAACTGAAGTAGCTGAAAAATCTGCAAATTCGATAGATGCATCACCTGAGAATTCTGCACAGCAGTTCTAATGTTCAGAAGATTAATAATACTATAGACATGGCGCTTCTTGATGTACTGATGAGTTCGAATATTGAAAGAGTGAATTCTCTTACTCCTATTAACACTAGCAAGCAACTACATGTTAGACTTAGTGATTTTTCTCCAAGAAGTTCTCGAGGTGCAAACATTTTTGAGAGAAGCGAGGAGGATGCCACACTGGATGAATATTTTAAAAATGAAGCTAGGGAAGCTGCAATATCTCCTAGGAAACGATGAATTGGAAAAAACAAAAATAGAACTCATGGAAGTAAGCACAGTTGGGATGGTAAAGTGACTGAGGAGATTGCTATTAAAAAAAAACTTTAATAAATTTTCTTTCCTGAAGTACTTAAGATTAGAAATATGTTGATATATATCAAGCTTATTCCTCCACTAATAGTTGTTTGATTTGAATAACATGAAGTAATATAAATAAAGGTCGAAAGGAAACTTACTCTTTCATTGTGATTGTACCAACAACCAATGATCAATGTCTCAACCTCCGATGAGCTCTGTAGAAAGCTGTAAATTCCAGGGAAGTCCAATTGTATTACGTCTAGGTTCAGTTCTAAGAATTTCCGGCTTGATGGTGGAGGCCGCCACCCTTTCAACTCTAGGATGGACAGGCACTGATAAACCAAAAACAGACAAACCAAAATATGTCAAAACAAGCAAACATGGCATACTTAGTAAATGAAATGCACATTGTTGGATATAACATAAAAACAACTTGGACTATATGACTGTACACCTATCAACGTGTTCATGGTTGGCTTGCAAATCCAAAGATGGACCTTTAAACACTTGGAAAAACCTATCAACATAACTAAAAGTATGATATGTGTAAATCAAACCAAATTTTACATGTTGTATCCATTGCAAACTCTTTAGTACTGACCAACTTAGTTATCAGATTATAAGTTGTGCACTGTTAAAGTTACTATACTGATGATTCAATAGTAAATTAAAATTCAAGATTGCAGTATGAAGAGTATGAATAAACCTCGATGCACCAGGTACCCAATTCAAGATTCTGGACATGGGCAACACTATGAAGAAGTTCCTTCAAACAGCTAAATTCCATCTCCAAGTCTTGTTCTTCATTCTCAAAATTAAAATTTAAACGAAATATTGCAGTGACAAGTGAAGGCACATTTCTCTGGCCAATGCGTATCTCACTGCACAATTCCAAAACTTCTAAATGCTGAAGATGGGGAGCTACTATTTCAAGCCAAATCTCATCATTGTCATTGTAATAAGATTCTATCATCACTTGTGTCAACTTGACAGAGTTAATTTCGAGACGTTGTAGGCCGGAAAAATTATCTAGTTCCAAGCTTTTCAAGTTCGGGGAACCAGATAATATCTTTTCCATAGCATCATCTGTCAAATTGATATACCCAATTTTAAGAGAGCTTAGATTAGTCCAATCAACAGTAGCACGAGGGTTAAGTTGGCAATTCCTCAATTCCAAATCCTTAAGCAACGAATTCTTAAATGCATACGAAGGGAAGTCATAAGTTTGATCATTTATAGATAACAATCCAAGCAAAAATTCTTCCACCTTAGCAACTTTAGTAGCGAAACCAACCCATAAATCAACATACTTAGCATAACAGTGTTCGTACCTAAATCCCCCAATGGTAAATCTGGGGATTTTATCGCACGACTTACAGTAATGAAGTTCTGTAAGTGTGGACGACAGGTAATCAAGTGTGACGACTAGATTTTCAGTTTGGGGGAAGTTGAAATCGATTGACATTGGAACAGACATCCAAAGAGACCTCCATCGTTTACCCAGTACGCTGGTTCGCACAACTTGTTTTCCATCCGGCACCATAGACAGGATGTGAAGAAGGATGGCATCGGGTAAATCACTGATTCGGTCTTTTTTATGCCTTCCGATCACAACCAATCTCTTTAGCTTCATCGGACTCTGAATTTCCATGGATTTTCCTCTGTTCTTCCTTCCTGTTGTTTGAAATTTGAGGTCGACTGAAATTAGGGCAGGGATCAGGATGGAGGGGATTCAAAATTACCCTTTGTCTCACGTAAATATTCGAAATATTTGATCGAAATAAGTCATTATTTAAATTATTTTTTTTTTTCTTCTTTTTTTTACAAAATTAAAATAAATGTATTTGATAGTAGCTAGTAGCGTATTAGGCTTTATTTTATTTGAAAAAAATTCAATGACAAAAAGATAAATAATTGACAAAGTAAACATACATAAAACGTTGTTCGTTATTCGGAGAAACATTTTTTTCATAGCTAAAATAACAATGATTCTTTAAAATCCAATCATGGACAATCGAATCTTACAAATGCGAAATTGACTCCTGCAAATTTAGTCTTGTGAATTCATTTATAAAACATTATGGATAGTAACGTTTTAGCTTTAAAACATAGTCATCAATTACGACACTCTTTTAAAGTTACACTCCTTTATTTTTCAAGATGATCATAGATGATTATAAATTAAACACTATTGCAATGAATGATCAACACACATCATAATAATTTTCAACAAAATTCGTACTTGTGTTGTCCATTGTTGGAACAACATTCACAAAAAATCATCAGATATGAATTAAATAAGTCAAGTCAATGTACATAAAAATATAATAAGATTTTACGATAGTTTTAATTTTTTTTTCTTATTTGTTAATTATAAAAAAAAATGTTTATTTTTACGTGTAGAAAATAAAGATGACGAACTTTGAACATGATATGATAGTTACTTTCTATTGAATGATGAAATACTTATTGAAATGAATGTATTCAAACAGACAGAATGTGCTAGAACAATTATTAGCAAGTCTACTTCAAACGAACTTTGTTGAATTTGATTAGATTGTTGAATGAGAAAATAAGAGCAAATGGTAAAAATATTTAAATGAATATTTCTGAAAATATTCACGTTCAATTCAAGGTAACAATTTAAGGTTCATTGAGCTGAAAATTGAGAATGACCAATCTTTGCTATAATTTTTTTCTTCATACCTAAAAAAATTGTGAATAAGATTGATATGAAGATATTGAAAATTGTAAACAACAAATCAACAAATCAAAATGATGTATTTTAAATTAGTGGTCAACATGATTATCACATAAATCTAATGGCAAAAAATTATAAATTTGTCGTGCTCAGTCAATCTCATCTTGCAGAATCGATTGTTTAGTATCATTTCAACAATTGTTGATGTGCGACCATCAATTATTTGAGATCAGGAAAAATAATAAATATGTATTTTACTGAATTTTACTGTAATAATTTAAAAAGATAATTTCTTTTGTTAATAAACTTAAATTATCTCTAATTAAAACAACTTGTCTTTTTTATGCAAAACAACTATGGACAAATGACAATATATTAATCACAATTGGAGTTGGATTACCATTTTCTCCTTTATTTAAATATTATTTCTACTTTTTAATATACAAAATGTAAAAATATATTCTAATAACTAATGTCAAGATCCGAGTCTACACCCCATTCGAGACACAATACTCAAAATCATGAGTAGCCCCAAGTTAACCCTCTGCATAACATATCAAAGTATGCCATATGAAACTAATGCGAAAGTTGAAACATATGCTTAATATGGAAATCAATAAATTCATGATGATTAAATAACTAATGTCTGAAATAAGCCTCTAACATTTAGACTGAAGAAAATAAATTCATCGGTACATGGCTCTCAGTTACCTCAAACCGAATAAACAATGAAAGTACTAAACTTTGACCAACAACTAATTTAGGAAGTCCTAAAATGAGGAGGACTCACCAACTGCTGGTTAGAACTGTTGCAACCTCACTAGCCGTGACTCTGAGTACGGATGCCAAAATCTACACCATAAAAGGATGCAACACAGAGAAAAGTATGCGTCAATACGTGAAATGTACTGAGTAATTAAGGGGCACTAGCATAATCGTAAAATGGCATAACGAGGTAAGTAAAAATAAGATTTTCAAAATCATATTTATAGTGAAAGAACTTAAGAATAAAATACTTGGAGTTCATGTTTACATATCATTCAAAATCTTCTTTCAAAAGCATATATAGAGATGAGTCTATTTCATTAGCCTTGCAAATTATAATTGTAAATAGCATACTTAAAGTGAATAAAATAAAGTTAAGAGCATATCGTAAAAAGGTGCATAAACTGAGGAGTTTCTTATAACCGACATACACCATCTGAGCTCATGATGTCCAACAAATAAACAAGTTGGTAGGGTTGCCCTATATCTTGCCAGAGTATATGACCATATCATATCTATTTGGATTCACTAATCTGAGCCTCTCAGGGCTAAAAGGTCAACTGACAAAGAGGTGAAACATAATCCTATGCTGGCACATAGTTATGGGACTTGAGTTTCCAAACCCGCATCCTCTATATACTAAATAGTCCTTACAAAATAACATATATTCATATAATGCTCATAGGTATGAAAATTACTGATAAGTTTGAATCATATGTGATTTTAAGTTAAAAAATTATATCTTAAGTAACCTGAATTCAGGTTGACATTCATATCATACTGGTCTTCATGCTGAAAAGTAATGAATGTTTAAGGAACCATGAAAATCATGTTAAATCAATATAATAAGATTTTTAGAATCAAAGTAAAACGATGAAAATATGAATTAATGAAGAATATCATAAGTTCATAAAAAGGTCCTAACTTTGCTTCTAACGATCTTGAAGAATTCTTGAAAATAAAAAATACTTTAGGCATGAGAGTGAAGTGATACTCTCATTGAACCCTTACATACCTAAGAGGCTGAGATTTGAAAGAAGAACTCGTTTGAAAAACTTGAAACCCTAGATTCTGCCTTGCTTGCGGTAGTTTCTGAGTTTGAAGGAGTTAGGAGTGTAGGAATTGAGTCTTGAGCGTGAAAACCCTTTTAGAATATGTGTAATGTCGTGGCTTAGACTTAGAAAAAGTGGGAAAAGACAAAATAAACCCCAATCATAAAGCTGTCAAAAACCTTTCACGAGGCCATCTACGATCCATTGATCCCATCTGTAGAAGTCAGACTAAAATTTAGAGTTTCTAAAGTTCATTATACGGGCCTAAATTACGGCCCGTAATTGAATTTATGACCCGTAATCAGATATGTGGAAATCAAGCCCAAAATTAGAGTTCAGGACTTAATTTTACGGGCCGAAATTAGACCAAAAAATGACTTTCAAAATTTTTTAATCACAAGTGAACAATACATGTAGTACTCAAATTTACGACCCATAGATGAGGTTCATTATTATTGACTCTGAAAAATCTGTTATGATTGTCGCTGATAAAATGGTCATAACTTTTTACTTTGAACTCTAAATGAGACAAACTTGGTGGATTTAGAAAGAAAACTCATAGACCTTTAATCTGATAGGTCATGGACCACCTAATTATTGTATGTGTTGACACCCAATTTTGACCACCCTACTTTCTTCTAATTCATTATTTTCAAACTTCTAAATTAATAATGTATTAAAAAATATTTTTCCACAACTATTTTTTACTACAACATGTAACATCCTGAAAATTTCTAAGTTAAGATTTGAACTATTCTTCATTTGTGAATAAGATTGTACCAAGTGATTCTTAGTTTTCCTTATGTGTAAATGTCAATTCTTTAGTGTGGAATGGATTTGGATATGAATTAAGGTCACTAGAACCCCCTAACACAAAGTTGAGTTGAAAGTTTCCATACCGATTAAGTTTTGATGTAAGATTCTACTTGGGTTAACTTCAAACGATTATATTTCTTATCACATAAAGAACTAGGTGGCCCATTACATATAAAATTAAAGGTCTTTGAGTTCTCTTTCCAACATCACCAAGTTTGCTTCATTCGAGCTCAAAGTAAAAAAATATGCTTGTTTTAGTAAAACCTTCTTTTTAAGGCACGTAAATCGTTTTAGAGGGCTAGTTTGGTCTTTTTCCACTCCTTCTAAGCCTAAACCACGTGTTTTTCTTCACCTAATTAAGGTTCTAATCAGTGTTAAAACATCTTTTCACGTTCTTTAACACTTAGAAGAATTAGAGCGATGTTCCAAGAGGATAAAAAAAACTAGGGTTCAAGCGTTCTCCAAGTTTCCATCACTTTTTGCCAAGAACCTTTGTTTTTTTCAGGTATGTAAGACTTCTCACAGTATTAGACTTGTTCGTCCTCACGCCCTACATCTCAATTTAGTCAAGAAATCATTACATCTAAATGATCCATTCGTACTCCTTGACATTGAATTTGGTTCTTTAACAATTGAGGTTTTGATTATTTTGTTTTGTGAATCCTACAGTGTTATTCAGGCTTAGTATCGCATGAACCCTATTGATTTAGTAAATTTATGTTTTCTAAAGGAATTGTATGGAGGTTCTCATGTATTAGTTTTGGGTTTGAGAAACAAGAAGAGTTTAGGAAAAAATTTCCAATTCTAAACTAATTTGGGGTCCTAATTTAAGATTGAAAATTTGTCGGGTGCTGGGGAGGGGACTGGGGCGGTGCGCCAAGGCTTAACTTCAGTAGTTCAGGGCCTGGGGTGGCACACTAGTAGTGCGCGCATGCCTGACTTCTGAAATTTAAGGCCAGCACTACGCTAGGGGTCACTAGGCCAACCTCTCCTTATTTCCTTTAAGTTATGGCCACATTTCCCTTCTCCGTATTAGCTCCTATAATCTCCATTTACTTTTGAAAATTCTGGCATATCCTAATCACATGTCTTAATGCACGTTCAAAACTAAAGTGAGTTTAAGAGAAAAGTTCAAGAACTTTTATTGAGTTGATTCGTTCATGTCTACATTTCAACATGAACCCTATTATTTGAGTATCCATTGAGTTTTTGTTGAGAATCTTTAATCGAACAATTATCTTAAATTTATTTTCTGAGAAATTAAAGAGGAGTTTTGAGGAAAGTTTAGAGAGACATTTGAGTAAAGTTTAAGGGAACTATTGATCCCCAAATCTATCAGTTTTACATTAAGAAAAGAGAAGTTTTGATTTCTAAACAAGTAATGAGTTCAACGTTATTTCAAAGCAGTTACCTCTTTTAAGAGGATATTTTGAGTAATTACCTCAAATTGATAAAGAGTATATTTTATACACTTGAGCATGAGTATATATATTTATTAGGAGTAGTATTAAGCACCGATATGGGGATGAGTTCAGACAACTCACATTCCTCATAAACCATGTATCGTACTTTTTAGACGACTCCTTATTTCTTTAGAACATAGCTTAGTAGATCCACTTAGTTGAGGTGTTCTATACCCTGGCAAGGAATATGACATCTCTGGCAGCGTGGGTGAGACACTGTAGTATCACGTAGCTCATAGTGATGGTTGTCGGTTAGAGAATCTCCCAAATAGAGTTAAAAGTGTATTTTTATTATATCACTTAATATGTTGAGTTCTTAGATGAGTAAGTATTTTTGTAAAGTTTTAATGGTTCCACATCTTTATTTCTTTACATTCAGTTGAGTATATATCTATATCTATTGCAGTCCTTTCATTTAGTTAATTGTTATTCAACTATATTACATACTTGTACATTCAATGTACTAATGTCATTCAACCTACATTTTTTAATGATAGAAATACAAGTACTTAAGATCCTCAACAAGAGTCTGTTCAGATCACTTCATCCGCTCGTCAACTTTGAGTAAAACCTCCTTGCTTCCGAAGGACTCCAGTTTTGTGAGTAATTAATATTAGTTTTTTTGAGGAGTCGTGGGTCTTGTCCCGACACTCATCTTTATATAGTAGAGGTTTCACAGATAGAAAGTTTTGGTGAGTCTTTTAATTTAAAATGTTTTATTTAAAACCTATGTTCATACTTACTATATTTAGAGTGTTTTGAGATTTAAAGAAACAAGTGATTTAACATTTCTTTCAGTTTGATGATTGGGTATGCTTGAGTTAGTTGTAGTCAGCCAAAATGAAGGTTCTCTTGGGGACCAACAATGGTTCTCAAGTGCCAGCCACGTCTGGGGTGTAGGCTTGGTGTCACGCCACGATTCTACACCCTGGGTGTAATTGGCACTCGAGAACTATTGCTGGTCCCCAAGGGAACCCTTGGCATGGCTCAATACTCAGCGGAAGACTTACTCAACTATATATGCACTCAAAAGTAAAGGTTTCTCAAAAGTTTCAAAATAAATAACTTAGAATATTTATAAACATTCAACTAGCCAAAAGAGGCAACTCAAGTCTAGAACATTAAAATTGAAAATGAAACAAACTTCTCAAAACTCTACAGTCTATAAAGCCTCTAACAACTATGATGGAAGTCGGGACAAGACCCATGACATCCTAATACGACTGAAAGTAAATATGGAACCCTCCAAAGCAAGGAGGCTTACCAAATGACGTCAGTACATGGAATGTACAAGCATGCAAGGGGAACTCTAAAGCACATACATAAGCTTGACTTGATAAAAAGAAAGAACATACTCACCTCATCTCAACTCAAATATATTCAAAATCACAAATACTCAACTCAGTTCAATATAAAAGCAATAATAAAGATGCATTATAAAGAAAGCTTTTAAAATAGTAGATAATAATTCAATGTATTTAAGAATACAATAATAACTCTTTTACTCTTATATGGGAGATTTTCTAACCGACAACCATTACTATGAGCTATCTGATGATACATCATCTCTCCCACGCAACCAGAATTGTCCTTGTAACATCCCGTATTCGAAACAGACAAAAATGCAGATTTTGAGAAGTTGCAAGTGCAACTTACGGTCACCATCCACGGACCGTAGGTCAGACCACGGCCCGTGCTGGTGGTCCGTGGTTCGCCACTGCAACCCTTCCCCAGCCAGCTCAGAAAATTGATTAAGTCTCGACTCACGGACAGACCCACGGTCCGTAGATCAGACCACGGTCCGTGGTCTGTGTCCGTGGATCAGACCCACGGTCCGTAGACTCGACCTACGGACCGTCGATTGATTGACGGACCGTCAGTCCATTCCGTTGATCACTCCGACAGCAGTTAATTCCGGGGTCTTTTGGTCTTTTCCTATTTCGTTTAACCTCTTAGATACGTCGTTTAAACCCTAAATCATGAGGTTTTAATTAGTTTAAGCCTAGAAACATAACTAGAACTTACCTTAGTCAAAATCATTAATCAAACTTAGAAAATTAGAAGCAA
>JAJOOR010002349.1:0-73677 GCA_036250505.1 Solanum acaule | reverse complement strand
TGAACTAAATGGGTTATGACTAATGATGTAGTAAATGAATGAGTCCTTATATGATGTTATGAAGTATGTTGGTCTTATGTCTAATGTTAAATGAAGATGTTATGACTTGTTGAATATGATGTGCCTAGTCTACGGTGGCTTCTTAGGAACACTTGGTGTGAGAAGTATTATGGGATGCTACTTGCACATTGCACTAGTGTGACTTGGGGGTTGTCTTAGGTGTTGGTTCCTATGTGAAGACTATGTCTTATGGTGTGCTTATGACTCTATGAATATATATGGCTGGATTGGTGAAGGCTATATGTAAGTTCACCTTTGGTATCCTTAAGGGTTGCTTGAGGAAAGGAGTTAAGATAAAGATGAGGGTAATGTATTATATGCACTGAATGTGCCTAAGATGTTATAAGTGGCTCTATGTGCTATTATGAATGGTTTCCATGTGTATGATAATGTATGTGGTTTATATTGTTCCTATTGAACTAAATGTTCTTGAAATTTCTCTAAAAAGGCATGATGCATGGTTTCCAACTATATGTCCCTTTAAAAAACATGTTTTTGCATGGTTATCATACTTAGTTCATTCTTGTGCTAACACCATTCTTCTTCATCTTTTTACACCAAGTGTAGGTAGTGGTGGCTAAAGGACCTTTCCTAGATGTGATGAGCTTAGCTTACAATTCCCAAGTTCGGGTGTGTCCTTAAAGATTCAAGGACCTTTATGTTAAAGAGTTTCCTTAAGTTCAATGTACTAGATAGTAGTTTCTTTTGTATTGTAAGGGATGTGTCCCTCTTGTGTTGTAGTTGTGTTTTAAGATGGCCACCTTGAGACGAAGTATTCCGATTTTGTATTAAAGGTTTAAATGAGGTGACTTTTTAAGTCTCGTGTTATATTATGAATTTTTTTAAACTTTTCTGCTATTTTTCTATAATAAATGCTATGACGAATGCTAAGGGATTGTATAAGACCTCCGAGAGGTCGAATACGCCGGTAACGACTAGGGGGTGCTCTCGGGTCAGTACAAACTTAGTATCAGAGCATAAGGTTATGAAAATGGTCTTAGGATTCAATGTCTCATAAGCCACGTCTAGTAGAGTCTTGTTCATCGGTGGGAGTCGCGACACATCTATGAGCGAGAGGCTATAAGACGATAGAAGTTTCACTTTCTTCATTACTCTTGTGTCGTGCCGTAGAGCTTAACTCCATATGATCTCTCTCTCTTATTTTCCCTTGTCCGGTGGTCTTCTAGTTGTGATTACTTGGAAGGGGTGATGTTGCAAGAATCGAGGGAAGAAAAGGTGAGTTTTAATGCTTATTATGATGTGGTGACTATATGAGTATATATGAAGGTAGATTTAGAAATCGTATAGTGATGTCAATCATGGCTATGTGTGACCTATGAGGTTGGAAGCATTACATTGAAAATGTTGTATGGTGGTGTAGTTCTCGTATGATAAGAGTTGATATGGTAAGAATGAAATCCCTTTTAGGATGATGAGTTACTTTATGGTAATGGGTAATGATAGTAGAAAGTCATAGTGTAGATTTGAGAAGTTTTGAAGGAATGTGGTAACTAGTGTGAGTTGAAAGTTGCCCTTTTGTTTATGAATGATGCTTCATGGTTGTCTTTGTGTGAATCGGAATTCTTATGTAGGCTTGCCCTAAGAGCGGAAAAAGGGGCTTTGTTCCATGAGTTGGGATAGTTTTTTGCTCTAAGGTTAACTTGAAAAGTTGCATGTACCCCCTTAGTTCATGGGAAGGACAAGAGATGTTGACCAATCTAAAGAGGATAGTTGCCTCGTAAGGTTGATCTTAAGTATGGTCATTCAAAGAGGGTGTTTAGATAATACCTAGGCATGGTTGAGCGGAAAGTTACACCAAAGGTGATGATAAGGGTATGATGTGATAAAGAGTTGATTAAGCTCACCCTAAGTGGGGTATAATGTGCCAAGATGGTAAGGTTTTTAGTGCCCTTAATATTTCTACATTGAACTTCCTTGAGCTCTCCATGTTAAGAACCACTTTGGGTGATAGATATGAAGTGGAGTGGTATAGATTCTCATATTTTGGATTCTTGAAATCCTCACCTAAGGGAGTATAGTGAAGATTTAGTGGAGAATGGTTCCTACCTTAGAGATGAAAGAGGTAATGATTAAAGGAATTTGCATAACTTGATCCCAAGAGGGGGACATTGTGCTTAATTGGTAAGTGATAGTTCTCTTGGTTACTTTAATGTGCTCTTAGATGGGTTTACCCTAAGTAGGGGATGATGAGTGAGTAGTAAGTTTGTTGATATCCTTATCTTTTCCTTCTATTGTTATTTAAGCTTGAGACCAAAGAGTTCCTAGTAGCTTGTTCATGTTTTGGAGTCTTGCATATGATTATGAGTTGCATGATCTCCGTATGTTATGCATGTCCTAGAAGACACTATGTAATGCATTTTTTGAAGGATTCTTATTATATAAAAATGGAATTTTAGTAATAAAATTCATGTTTCTCATGTCAATATGCATCTTCATATGATGAATGCACTCTTGACTTCATAAGGAAGATAGTATGAACATGCTTAGGTTAGAAGTTGAGAATTCCTTCTTAAATGAATTGACCTTTGTGTAATGCTTGCTTATGAGTTTTATGATGCCATGTGTGCATGTTGTGACTAGGAGAAGGTAGTCCCTCCTTGAACATAACTAAACATGGTAATGTCATGAATGTTCTTGATAGTATGATGATTAAATGATAAGACTAGTAGATGATCTATAATTCTCATGTTAGGGTGCAACTAGTATGAATTGCTTAATTGCCTCATGAGTGGAAATGTTGATCATGTCTTGTGTGCAGTTGAAAGCCATTGCATATTGGACCCTATGATGATATAAAAAGGGGTAAATATCATGTCATGATTAGGAGAAGGTAGTTCCTCCTATGAACATGAGAAAGGCCTATGTGGTTGATGCATTATGAGTCGGTGAATAAAGTTTCTACTTGCTTGTGTTGCATGAGTTGATTTGAAATGCATGCTTAAATGATTTCTTATGATAAAGTTGCATAATGTCCTTTAATGAGATAGTTCCATGTTGTGTTTCTTTGGTGTTTGAAATGAGAATGATGATTTGGAGAAGGAAGTTCCTCCAATGAAATTGGGAAATAATAAAGTTGATGCATAAGGAGTTGGTAGATGTGTTGCTACTTTCTTGAATTGCACAAAGTTGTTTTGAGCCCTTTATGCGGAGTTGATGTTCCTCCTTGATGTGTGCTCTTATGTTGATGTTGTATGTTGTGTGTTGTGAGCTGCTAGTTGGGTCATTGAGTCCTCGGAAGTGTTTTAAGTGTCATTTGAGGACAAATGTTCCTAAGTGGGGGATATTGTAATGACCCTAAAAAATGAAGTAGGATAAAGTAGAGCCTCACATGAGTTTATGCATTAATAACTTGTTAAAATAATAAATAATAGCCTTTTAAGTCTGTTTTAAAGAGTTTGGAAGTCAAACGTCAAGGGACGACAAAGACGTTCGGAAACTAGTATTTTACGTGTTGGTGTGTTCTAGTATGTTGTTCATGTTTTTATGTGTTGCTTGGAGTCTAAAATCAGTGTAGATGACCCTAGTGTCTTAATAAATGTTTTTAGGGTCAAAACATTCGGATACAACTCCCCGGGACCGCCCTAGGGGTCCCCGAGGAGGACCCCAACTCTTGGCCAAACAAGCTGCCAAGGCAGCTTGAAGTTGCTCTTGGAAGGAGCATGTCCGCGTCGCGGACTAGCTCCACCACAGGCCAAATGTTTGGTCTGCGTCGCGGACTCTACTGTCTCGAAATTTAATTTTATGAAACTTGTGGGAACACCTCCGCATCGCGAACTTGTGCTCTGACGAAATCTGCGAAAATAAAACTCAAGTTTGACTTGTTTAAAAGGTCCAACTAAGTGAGAAGTAGTTTGGGTACTTTGGTGAATTATTATAAACGGTTAGTCTGCCTATTTTAAGGTATGTTAAGTTGGATAAAACCCCAAAACCTAGAATTAGACCCCATTCTTCAAATTGACCCTTCCCTCTCAAAAATAGATTCTCTCAAAAACTCCATTGAAGACCTTGATGAAGCTCAAGCTAGAAGATGGGTTTTCAATTGATTTCTTCTTCAATTTAATGGGTCTTCAATAATTAAGGTATGGTAACTGTTGATTCTTAAATAACCTATCACTTAAGGAGTTCTATCAAAGATTTTCAAAAGTGATTCAAAGACCAAAATTCCCAATTTTCAATCTAAACATGGGTCTCTTGTCAAACGATTTTCTAAATCATTCTATAGATGAATTAATGTGGATTTAATATTTTAAAGATAATTTTCAAAGGAATTCTTGAAGAACCCATGATCCCCAAATTCTTGAAAATTGGCCTATGATGTGGGTCTTTCTGAATATGATCTCTATTGGTGAAATTATGTTTAGATTAGATTTTATTGATGTTTCCTATGATTATCTATACTTATTCATGTTGAATTGTTGGTATATTGATGAGTTCACAATTATTGCCTTATGGGCAAAGTTATCGGTTGATCCCTTTGTTTATAGAACTGTACTTAGATTATGTTAATGTTAATGAATTACACTTATCATTCCTCTTGCTATCTATGTCAATTGATTATGAATTGTTGAGGATTGATCTGTGGTGATCATGGCTTGGAGAATTGGTAAGGTGACCTAATTTCTAGTGTATAGTATGGGAATTGATGTTTTGTGGTTTGGTCCACTTATGGTGGCGGTGTTTACTTATTGTCTATCTATGCATGTTGAGATCATGGCCTTGAAGGCAATAGAGGTGAAGTGAATTGATGATTACGGTGCATATGTTTATGAAGGTGTGCTATGGAGGTTATGTATGAAATCCTCAATGCTAGCATGATGTTTAAAGCGTGTTGATGATGAGGAGTATATTGTGAATGATAATGTTAGGGATAAGGTGTGGTCTACATGATTGATCATGTTAAGTACTATTGTGGAATGACCCCTACCTATATGACCCCTATATGAATGTCTGATCATATACATGTTAGGAGTACCTATTCAATGTTGAATATGTCCTTGTCTCCTATGATGAAGTGTGGGTGTGTGGTCTAGAATCCCTAAAGGCTTTATATGTGAGTTGCTCATGAATTGGGGACAATGTGAATGTGTTCTATTCCCTTGAAGGGGAGTGCACTCAATATCAATGTGGTTGATATTATGTCACTATGAGGACCAATATGCACACACACTCTACATGTATAGCTATGAATAATATGTGTTATGGTGTCCATTGAAAGGTTAACTCTTAGATGCACTCTTACATCTTATTATGCATGCAAAGTGTATGATTAGCAAGGTATGAATATGTGTTGCATAAAGGTATTTATGTGAAAGGCTTTCTCACATATGTACACACACACATGAATGAATGACTAAGGTTTATGATAATCTATTGAAAGTGACACTCTTGAAAGGTTTCCTCAATTGTACTCTAAACTAGACTATGTTATGAATATGGTATGACTACGTGAAAGGTCATTCTCACATAATGTAGGTTCTATGATGAAAGATCATTCTCATCTTAGAAACCTTTGAGCTATATGATATGAGAGATTAAGTCCCTATAGTCTATTTTATGAACTAATGTTAAGTAAAGGCTTAAATATGTTTCAAAAGGGAGTTGGAGCTTAGCACCGAGTGAACATGAAAAATGAGAGTGGGGGCTTCACGTTTAGCAAGTCAGGCTTCCCACAAGAGAACCTTCACGTTTAGCAAGTCCAGGTTCCCAACATAGATGTTGTGTCATGAGATGGAAACCTCCACGCCTAGCAAGTCAAGGTTTCTAGTAGCAATCTCCTTGTTCCATACCTACGTGCCCCCGTAGGTCTTAGCTTAGTGGATCTACTAGATAGCTATTATGTATGTAGGTCCTACCTTGGCAAGTCGTATCCTATATTTTTGGTGTGGGAGTAGAACACAGGATTCCATGTAGCTCACATGGTCTATGTCGGTTATGGCAATGTCTCTCGAAAGTTAAGAAATGAACTTAGATAAGAATATAAATTCTAGTCATGATTTCTTGAAGAGTTACTTAGTGTAGGTAGGACTATGGACCCTACTTATGCATTGCACACTAAGGAAGGTTATGATTAGGCTCTTTATGTAATGAAGACTATGGTCTATGTATGTTAATATGAAAGCATGTTAAGGTTGACTTTACTTATTTCAAGACATGAAGTATGATTATGCATGTGAATTACACTTATGACTTCTTAATGGGTTTGCTTAGTATATGTGGGGTATGGGACTCCATGTGTACATTGCACAAGTGAGCTTGTGAAGGGGTTGTGAGGGTGGTTTACCTATGATATGAACTAAATGGGTTATGAACAATGATGTAGTAAATGAATGAGTCCTTATATGATTTTATGAAGTATTGGTCTTATGTCTAATGTTAAATGAAGATGTTATGACTTGTTGAATATGATGTGCCTAGTCTATGATGGCTTCCTAGAAACACTTGGTGTGAGTAGTATTATGGGATGCTACTTGCACATTGCACTAGTGTGACTTGGGGGTTGTCTTAGGTGATGGTTCATATGTGAAGACTATGTATTATGGTGTGCTTATGACTCTATGAGTATATGTGGTTGGATTGGTGAAGGCTATATGTATGTTCACCTTTGGTAACCTTAAGGTGATACATTGCACCAAGTATTCCCTAAGGGTTGCTTGAAGAAAGGAGTTTAGATAAAGAGGACGGTAATGTATTGTTTGCATTGAATGTGCCTAAAATGTTATAAGTGGTTCTATGTGCAATTATGAATGGTTTCCATGTGTATGATGATATATGTGGTTTATATTGTTCCTATTGAGCTAAATGTTCTTGAAGTTTCTCTAAAAAGGCATGATGCATGGTTTCCAACTAAATGTCCCTTTTAAAAGCATGTTTTTGCATGGTTATCATACTTAGTAAATTCTTGTACTAACACCATTCTTCCCCAAAACATGAGCACACTGCCTCAAAGCTTCACATCCATCACCACGACTCGTGGTCATGACCACGGCTCGTGGGAAGCTTTGTGGAGTTGCCTTGTCCAAAGGGGGAAAGCCTCCAAGTGTCTTAGACACTGCCTCAACCTCCATGGAAGGGACCACAGCTCGTGAAGCCCTCCGTGAAGAGGACTTGGACGTGGTGGCTTGATGGCATGAGGTAGCATAGCTATTGCCTCAACCCTCCACGGGCATGACTGCGTGTCGTGGTCCACTTTACGAGCCATGACGGGGCCCATGGAGATGACTTAGGCAAAAGAGCCTTGAGCGCCAAAATTAAGACTACTGCATCAGCTCCATGAAGGGGACCATGGGTCGTGGTCCTCACCACGGCTCGTGGAGTGTATCGTGAGGCCAGGACGGGGTCAATTAATGAGGGTCTTTTAAGTCTTTTCCCTTTTAGTGCAATTAAAGTGGGGATGTTTTGGGTATTTTTAGGGGTACCATATATATTGTTTCTAAGTCAAATTTCACAAGACTTGGTCATTTTTCAGAAACACCCAATTAAAATAAAAAACACTCCCTTCTCTCTCAAAAATTCTCTCTCTTGACTAAAGAAGAAGAAGAAGCCATTAGAGCTAGGGTTGCTAGATTTTCAAGGTTCTTTCCCAAATTTCTTGAAGTTTCTTAGTTGAGGTATGGATGATTTTCATTCTTGGGTAGCTATCACCCAAGGAGCCCCTTCAAATTATATTTTTAATATTCCCAATTCCCAAATCTAGGATTTTCAATCTATGACATGGGTCTTCTTCCAAAATGATTTTTATTGTTTAACTATGGTCAATTATGGTTGGTTATGGTGAATTATGTATAGAATGATGGAGTATTGATGTTTTATAATGAAAATTCCCTATAGACCCATGTCTCCCCCATATTGATAAATCATGAATTGATGTTGTGGGTTGGTTGATATTATGAATATGTCAATTGAATATGTTTATGTTATTTAAGCCATTGAATCATGAATTCCTCCTATAGTGTGTAGTAATTGTATATGGTTGGATTGATTATGAGTTCAAGACTCTTGAGGGCAAAGGTATGAGGGTTGTACCTCTTTATGAGGATTATGCATGAGATTGGGAATTACTTGGCTAGTGATGATTCTATGTAATGATGGTATTGATCCAAGATCCTTCTTCCCTATACCTTTACACTTGATTATGCATGAAGTATGTATGTATTTTTATGATAAGCTTGTTGTGTTGATTGAAAGGAAAATCTCATTATCACACTATGATTACGATGTGAAAGGTTTACTCAGATATTGATGGTACTAAATAAGAGGAGCATTCTCCCTTAAGGAACCAATGAGCTATTATGATGATATGTTGACATGAGTGCCTAGTGCTTTGTCTTATGAACATGGACTTAATTAAAGACTTAATATGACTCTTAAATGGAATTAGGCGTAGCACCGAGTAGATATGAGTATGAGATGGGTTCCTTCATGCTAGTAGTTGGGTCGCCAATACGGTGTCTCATGAGATGGAAACCTCCACGTTAGTAGTTAGGGTTTCTAGAAGCAATCTCCATATCCCATAACTATGTGCCCACATAGGTCTTAGCTAGTGAATCCACCTAAAAGCTAATTATGTAGTTCTACCTTAGGCAAGTAAAACACCTCTTTTCGGTGTGGGGGTTGAACTCCGGACTCCATGTAGCTCACATGGACTCTGTCGGTTAATGTTATTCTTCCCTATATGATATGAATATGAACTATGATAAGAACATGGACTTTAATTATGACTTCTTAAGAGGGACTACTTAGTATGAGTGGGGGTATGGGACTACACTTATGCATTGCACAAGTAGACCTTAAGAGGGGTTATGGTTAGGTTCTCTTATGTTATGAAGTCTTATGGACTATGTATGCAAGGTATGTATGAATGTTAAGGTTGACTTTACATGTTACCACTTGTGGACATGAATGACTCATTACTTATGTATGTTGGTTATGAATAAGGCAAAGTATGATATGTATGTTGTTGGTGCCTAAAGGTGAGACTTGGCACTTGGTAGGGTTATGGGATCTTACCATTGCATTGCACTAGTGTGGCTTTGGGTTGCTTAAATGATGGTTTGTCAAATGATCCTTCATAAATGTGCATAATGGTTTTAAAACTTGACAAAGGCATTTTCACGCCCCATGCAACCTAACTAAATCATTAATGAAAAGCTTGGCATAGTCCCCCACCGAATATATAGTCTTTATCACCAAAAAGCGCAAAGAATTAGTAACTCTGTCAACAATCACCCAAATGGAGTCATGCTGTTTGTGAGTGCAAGGTAAACTTGTAATGAAGTCCATGTTGAGTAGTTCTGACTTCCACCTTGACTTGTTGGCAATTAGGGCACATAGCCACAAAATCTGCTATATCCCTTTTCATAACATTCCACCAGTAGACTTTCCGCAGATCATGGTACATCTTAGTGGCGCCTGGATGAATAGAATATCTGGAGTTATGGGCTTCTTTAAGAATCTGCTTCCTCAACTCACCCACCTTAGGAACAGATAATCGACCCTGATAGCGAAGCACACCATATCCCCCTTGGGAGAAAATTTCAACCATTTGCTAATGGAATTCACCCTTTCGTTCAAGCAATATCAGATCATTGTCTTTCTCTTCCTTAACTTCCACTACCAGAGAAGATTCTGAACCATTCTGAACTGTCACACCACTATCTGATATGCTCATAAGACGAACTCCTAAGCGAGCAAGTCTGTAAAAATCCTTTGGTAGCTCTTTTCTTTCTTCTTCAACATGTGCCACACTAACCATAGATAATCTGCTAAGAGCATCCGCTACTACATTGGCCTTACCGGGATGGTAATGCACACTCATATCATAATCTTTAAGGAACTCAAGCCATATTATCTAGCAAAGATTCAACTCTTTCTGGGTGAACACATACTGAAGGATCTTATGGTCTGTGAACACATATACATGAAAACCATACAAGTAATGTCTCCAAATCTTAAGTGCAAACACCGCTGCTGCAAACTTGAGGTCATGAGTTGGATAGTTCTTCTTATGCAGCATAAGGTGTCTAGAAGCATAAGCTATAATATTACCTTGTTGCATCAACACACAACATAGGCCGACTCTGGATGCATCACAATAGATCACATAACCGTCTGAACCCTCTGGTAGATTCAAGACAAGGGTTGTATTCAACCTAGTTTTCAATTCTGAAAAGTTTTTCTCACAATCATCTGACCATTGATACTTGACCTTCTTCAATGTCAACTGAGTCAATGAAGAAGCTATGGATGAGAATCCTTCGACAAACCTTCTGTAATAACCTGCTAGACCCCAGAAACTTCTGCTAGACCCTAGAAACTTCTGACATCTGTAGGAGAGATAGGTCAGGGCCATTGTTTCACTCCTCCTATTTTCTGAGAATCCACTCTGATCCCTTTACAAGACATTATATTCCCAAGGAAAGTGACTGATTGTAACAAAAATTTGCACTTACTGAACTTAGCAAATAATTGGCGATCTTTGCTAGTTTGCAGGAAAACCCTCAAATGACTAGCATGTTCTTCCTCACTTGTAGAGTAGATGAGGATATCGTCAATAAAGACGATGACAAACAAGTTCAAATACTGCTTGAACAATATGTTCATCAAATCCATGAAAGTTGCAGAAGCATTGGTCAGTCCAAATGACATAAATACAAATTCATAATGACCATACCGAGTTCTGAAGCTCTCTTCGGAATGTCACTATCTCTGACTCTGAGTTGGTGATACCCTGATATGAGCTCTATCTTTAAGAAATGACTAGCACCCTAAAATTGGTCAAACAAGTCATCAATCCTGGGGATGGGATACTTATTCTTGATTGTGGCTTTATTCAACTGCCTATAGTCAATGCACATTCTGAGAGACCCATCTTCTTCTTTATGAACAACACTGGTGCACCCCATGGCGAAATACTAGGTGTGATAAAACCCTTATCTAGAAGGTCTTTCAACTGCTCTTTCAATTCCTTAAGCTCTGATGAAGCCATTTTGTAAGGAGGAATAGAGATAGACTGGGTATCTGGAAGGAGATCAATTCCAAGGTTGATTTCCCTTTCGGGAGGAACTCCAGGAAGATCTTCTAGAAACACTTTGGGAAACTCGTTGACTGCAGGAACTGCCTCAAGAGTTGGGGTTTTGGAGCTTGAATCCCTAATCCGAACTAGGTAATAGAGATAACCCTTAGAAATCATCTTTCTGGCCTAAAGGTAATAAATGAATCGAACCATAGGCTCTAAGATACTACCCTTCCATCCTAAGATTGGTTTGTCTAGAAACTGATAGTGAACCATCCTAGTTCTATAATCGACTGAAGCATAACAGGAATGTAACCAATCCATGCCTAGAATAATATCAAAGTCTACCATTTCTAACTCTATAAGGTCTGCTGAGGTGACTTTCTGAGAGACTGTGACAGGGTAATTTCTGTATATCCGTCTAGCTATAATTGGGTCACCGACTGGAGTAAAGACTAAGAAAGGTTCTGAGAGAGTTTTTGGGCTAATACTGAATTTAACCGCTATATAAAGACTTACAAAAGACAAAATAACCCATGGATCTAACAATGCATAAATATCAAGGTCAAAGACTTGTAACGTACCAGTTACTACATCAGGAGAATATTTGTGATCCTGGCGAGCCTGGAGATCATACAACCTGTTCTGGCGTTGATCGCCACCTGTACCAGATGTGTTACCCTGCTGAATCGGGCGACCTGCTGGTGCTTATAAAGTTATGGACTGAGCTCTGCCATTATTACCTCATTGACCCTGTCTAGAAGGACAATACTTCAACTTGTGTCCAGATTGACCACACCCAAAGCATCTATCCTTTCCTGCAAGACACTCGCCCGGATGGTTCTTACTACACTTTGGACAAGTTGGGTAGGTTCTGGTGCCTGAAACACTACCTTGAGTCTTGTAGCCTGATGCCCTACCCTTCTGATCCTTACATAACTTGGAGGATGGAACACTAGCTAATGAAGGTGCTGGAGTCGAAGAGTTCTACAAGTGATTTTCACCACCCAATTTCTGTTGAGAATAGTCATAGTAGCCTATCCTAGCTTTCTTATTCTCCTTAGCCTATTTCGGAAGCTTATCACCTTCAACCTGCTAAGCATGAGTCATGAACCTGGAGATGTTCATATTTTCCAAAACCATAGCATTCCTACACTCTGTTCTCACTAAGTCTGACACTCCATATAAAAACTTATTCATCTGAGCCCTGGAATCAGCAACCATGTGAGGAGCATACTTGAAGAGTTGAGTAAACTTGAGCCCATACTATTGGACCGTCATGTTACCTTGTCTCAAGTTCATAAATTATTGAGCTTTTGCCTCCCTTAGCTCTCTTGGGAAAAACTTGTCCAAAAAGGTCTCACTAAAGCAATCCCAAGTGATAGGAGCTGCATATGTACCTTTGTTCTCCTTCTACTGATTATACTAGATATGAGCTACATCCTTAAGTTGATATGATGCTAACTCAACCCGATCATTCCTAGCTATTTGCATCACTTGAAAGATCTTCTTGACCTCATCAATGAAGTTTTGGGGATCCTCATTAACTTGCGATCCTAAGAATTCTGGTGGATTCATCCTAACAAAATCCCGAACTCTAGCTATAGCTGATCTAATATTAAGATTTTCCTGTATTGAAACCCACTAATTGTTCTGGTTGACCACACTCTGAGCCAACATTTGAATGGCGTTCTAGAACACTGCATTCGCACTTCTTGATCTAAGACTGGAGGAGCAGGGTTTGTGTTCCTGGCAGTCGTACTCCTGCGTTAGCTCTACGAGGAGGCATGATATGAAACACATAACGAAGGATTTAGAATGAGAAGTTGGATCATACCTCACACACGATAAGAGTAACAAGAAAATGAAGTCCTTCCTAAAACACCTTGTAGCCTCCTTCTCAATAGATGTGGTGCACTTCACAACCATGAAAAAGACTTTACTTAGTGCGTCTTTTCAGACATCCTAGGACACTTAAACCTAATACTCTGATACAAAGTTTGTCACACCCAGAGGCTACCCCCAGGACGCGGACATGGGACCAACAATCATGAGTGACCCCAAGCTGACCCGGTTGGCATAATCATAAGCATATTAGAGATAAACTGATTAACAAAACTGTACGGAAACTTAAATATCATGAAAATGAAAGTCATGGGGAATACCCATTCTAAAACTGAATATATGAAATCTGAGAGTTTAATACAAGAGAAATATCAAACTCAAATACTAAGTTGAATCTAACTATGTCTGGAAATAGACTCTAACTAACTAGAAATGTTGGGACATGCCCCAAACTAAATCTAGCAAAACAGAAACAAAAGGCTAAAAGCGATAAAGATAAACATGTCACTAGTCCTCGAAGCATTAGGACTCACCATTGATGCATCTGAACTGAAGATCAGGAACCGATCTATGCATGATCTGATTGTTGAGGACCTAAACCTATATCACGAGAAGATGTAGCGTAGAGTATGCGTCAGTACTTAAAAGGTACTGAGCCTGAGGGACTAGATAAAGCTGAAATAAACATATAACTGAATAAGCAATAAAGAAAGAGCATAAATTGAACATGATATAGATATTGAATACTCAACTAGCTAAAACGTAATGACCAATTTATAACATGCTAAGACTAAATACTTACTGTACTGAAATGTGGTCAATGCAATACAGTCTGACTGAACTGTAGGAGCTAATAATAACCGATAATAAAGCCACGTGAGCTAAATATGGATTTCGATATATATGCCCCATCGAGAGAACCCAATATACCCTGCCAGAGGTATAGAGGCATGCTGGCGAGATCACTAAAATGATGCCCACAGAGGGGACTTACAACCTACGTGGCTAGTAGTTCTGGTACTATTCGGGTACGTTGAACCCTAGTCCAACTCGGTATTATGCTACTGCCAATAGATTAAGTGATTAACACATTTTGACTGAATTACTGTGATATACTGGATAGCTCAAAATGACATGCAAACTGAGAATGCACATAAATAGGTGATAATGACACATTCAAAACTGAGGCATGTATATCTGAAATAACTGACATATCTGGCCTAGCATGTGTAATTGAAGAACTAAAGAACTACATAGCTAGGGTTCTGAAATTCTTGAAATAAACTGAGTAATTATGTAATAATCTGATTTGGATCATTCTAACAACTAAAAACCCAACAATTCTAACATTCAAGAAAGCCTAGGTATAGATGATATTAAGGGAATCAAGAATCTAATTGAAAACTAGGGACCTAATGGGTGAAAGGAACCCACAAGTGAAATACCACATACCTCGTGATGAATTCCATGGAGAAATCTTTCGATTTCAGGGCTAGAACTAATGGAAATTTGCTGTGTTTTGGAGCTAGGGCTGGTCGTCTTTTTTCTCCTCTTTTGTTCTAAGTTTGATCGACTAATTGAGAAAGAATTGACTAGGGTAAGTTCTAATTAAGTTAGTAGACTAAAACTGATCAAAACAACGTAGTTTAGGGTTAAAATGACGTAGTTTAAGTGTCCAATGAATAGGGGAAAAGACCGAAATAACCCTACTTAAAAATCTGACGGGCCAACCACAGCCAATTTCACCGACCATGTGAGGGACCACGGACCGTGAAGGTCCCCGTGGTCCTGACTTGGTCTCGCCGGTCTGAGGGGTTCTAGGGTCTGCTCCACGAGCCTTTACCATGGCCCGTATGGAGGACCACGGACCGTGAAGGTCCTCATGGTCCTCACTTGGGCTAAGGTCTGGAGGCTCATGTTTAGGGTTCTACTGGTTAGGCTCCACGGACGCCCCTATGACCAGTCTTTAGGACCACGGACCATGAAGGTCCCCGTGGTCCTTACTTGGATGAGGGATGTCTGAGGACTAGGCTAGTGGGCTACTGCCTATACGTCACGGATGCCACCACGGCTCGTCGTCAAGACCACAAACCGTGAAGGTGCCCATGGTCTGATGTCTGGGCCTGGTGAAGTCCAAGTCGTGACCACGGGAAGGTCAACCGACTGTGGACCCTATCACGATCCGTGAACCCTGCCGTGGTTCACTGCTTCAAGTAAATTTCTGCATATTTTTTCTGGGTCTGGTTTTCGAGGTGTTACAGGCATGATTACAACTAAATGTCCTTTTTATGCATGTTTTAAGGATTTTTATGCATGGCTTCCATACTTAGTACAATTAATTTTGATAACCCATATTCTCTACTTTTAGTATAGTATGAGTGTAGGTTCCGGTCGTTGATTCTTACTACTTTTTTCAAGTGAAGCTTGGGTTGACTATTCCTTAGGCTTTGTGAGGCCTCAAGTTCGAGGACAAGATTTTGTTCTTTCTAGTGCTATCGTACTTTCTATATTAGAGACTTCATTGATGTAAGGGCTTGGACCCTAAATTTGTATTCTCTATTGTACTAGATGGTGATTGAGACAAGTTTAGATTCTTATTTTCATTTATGAAAGGGAGTTGACTTCTATTTTAAAGTTTTTATTTTTTCTGCATTATTCTATGTGTTTATATTATGATTATGCTAAGGGCTTGTATGAGACCCCTTTGGGGTCAAGTACACATTGTTGCTCCTAGGGGGTAACCCCAGGTCGTGACATTAATCAACTGTTGCAAATAACCCTTGAGATTTTTTTAAGAAGAAGAGTCGAAACCATAAAAAAAATCGTAGTGTAAAAGTGAGAGGAAACCCCTCTATTTATAGCTAACAAATAGTTGTATCGATAAGTGCTAATTGTGCCTTATCACAAAAGTTACAACATTTCGAAAAAGTCATTGCTCATCGAAAAATTCATAACCCTTTGAAAAATCACAACCCTTCGGAAAAGCCACAACTCATGGAAAATGTCACTACCCGTCAAAAAAGTCACAACTCTTTGAAAAAATCACAACCCTTTAATGTTAAAACGTATCTAATTTTGATATAACTAAATTAATAAATATAAGAAATTGAGTATTTTTAATTGGGGTTATTATAGTAATTTACCATTCAAGTGTTAGAGTTCATGCTTTTTATGTAGTATAGATAGATATAGATTATAGTTTTTCAACATGTGCGTTGTACTTGATTACCGATTCAGAGAATTTTTTGCAACTTGATATTATCATCTTCACTTTTGTAACTGTTGTATTTTTTCTAATAGCTATGACATCGAAATTCAGCGAGGTAGGATTAACTTCAAATTCATTAGAGTTTAAACTTGCACCATATCTTGCTTATATATGCCATTACTAACCTCATGTTTACATCAAAATCAATCTTATACTCTATTTTCTGATATCTTTGACCTTTACACATACACATGAACACCTTGAACTAACATAATCATTCTCATCCCCACAATCACATGTAATCAACAAGATTCTCCCCACATAGTGATTAAAATGGAAATATCAAAATAGAGTGTACTGATAAAAGAGATACCAAACCACTCCATTGATTCGGTGAGGAGAGTTTAGTTATACAAAGGGTTCAATAATACCTTACATGAATTCAAGGCATGAAGAGACTTTCAGGACAATAATATTAGTTGGCACAAAGGTAATAACATTGAAGCTTTTATGTACATTCTAATTCTAATGTGACTCATTTTTACTACACTAACGCCACCACCCGTTGTTCAATACTAGACTACAATAAATGAAAACGTTACTTTTGTGTATAATAATATATCAAAAGTTAGGCTTCAGTGATTTGGGAGAATTTAAAGGGGACGTGTGTTTCATGACATGAAGTAACTAAGAGACCCAATTGTTCATTACTACACAACTAGTTACTAAAATGGGGAATTATATACAAATCCATATGTCATAAGCCTGAATTATATACAAATTCATATGTCATAAGCTTAAATTATATACAAGGCATACACGTGCAGCGCACGTGTGGTGAATCTATAAATAAATGAAAAGGACCTCAACAAATTAAGAAACAAAGTACTGATTACTTCGCTGATGATTAGACATATATCATTAGTAGTATTCAACTTTTATTTGTTAGTGATAACTACTCCTTTAGGCAATATTTCTAAGGGATCCGGTCGACACACTTTGTGCTTTTATTTTTTAACCAGATATTTTGATCACACAAAAATATAGAGCTTTAGTTTCACACTAACAACATTGAGGCAAATCTAGATCGAGTTCAATTGAAATTATTATATTAAGCTCGAACGATGTATATATGTGCAAAAAAACATTTGAAATGTATATACAATCGATAGGAGAAAGATAATAATATTACTTACTGCTGATTCTTCCTTATTTGCCCCACTTTTCACTTCAAATGGATAACTCATTATTCTATGTTGATGTTGCAATCAGTTGCTTTAACTTAGCATAGATAATCCAGGTACCAATACTTTATCTAGATGTTCTTCTAGTATAATTACACAAAGATATAATCAAAACAAAGTCACAACTCACTTTTTTTGGTTTAACAATTGAAACGGGTGACGATGATTGTTGGCGATCTTCAATTGAGTTATTATAAGCCTATCACAAAAGATGCAAAATATTATAATTAAAACAACTAAATAACAATACTATCTAAAAAATAATATTTATGTGGACATATTTATTTACATTCTCATTACTACATGATTTTCTATTTGACCCACGAGCAATACCAAAAGAATCTACATATGCTAGTATCCCTACCTTTACTTTATCGTCTATTTTTGCATCCATATTCATACTTGCTTCCGATAATTGTTTCTTCATCATTTTTGTATCCTCCTTAGCTTTCGACAACTTCTTATCCATCACTTCAATTTCCTCTTTTGCTTCAGAAAACTTTTCCTCCATCTTAATTTTCATTGTTGAGGTTACTTTTTGAACTTCTATCTCTACTCTTTTTTTGAAATATCTTTACTCATTTTGGGATCGTTTAAATATGTCACGACCTGAGCCTACACTCTGGACATGGCCAGCAATTGAGAACCATTGTTGGTCCCCAAGCGAACCCTCATCCTGGCTGACTACAAGCGGAAGACTAACTTAATCATACAAAAGCTTAAAACTGAATAAAATTCAAGAAACTCAATTACAAAACCTTAACTCTAATAAAAATAAATTATTCAACTCGCCATAAAATACGCAACTTAAATCTTTAAAACATTTAATAAAATAAATTAACAGACTTCTGAAACTCTACAGTCCAACTATGAAGCCTCTAAATGACAAAGATGGAAGTCAGGAAAAGACCCACAACCTCCTAAAATCGCATATAACTGAAAGTAAAAGTGGAACTCTCCAAAAGTAAAGAGACTCACAATAGCTAACTCGAAGTCCATGTGGTACCAATGAAGCTCTTGTTGATGACACTCAATACCTGTATCTGCATCATAAAAGGATGCAGGCCAAAGCTTAATATGTGGAATGTAAAAGAATGTAAGGGGAAATCTAAAGCATGACATAAGCTTGAACTTGATAAAAAGGAATCATACTTACCTCTTTTCAAATTGACTTAACTCAAGGAATACTTAAGGATACTCAAAACTACTCAAACTTACTCAACTCAGAAGTACCCAGGGATAAGATACTCAACTCAGAGATTAGATACTCAACTCAAAGATATGATACTCAACTCTAGATGCTCAATTCAATATAAAGCAACAATACACATGCAATATATGGAAAGCTTTTAAAACAGTAGAAATCAACTCAGTGTATTGAAGAATACAATAACAACTCAATTTATATATAATAAAATATAATATAACTATGTGGGCATTTCTCTAACCGACAACCATTACTATGAGCTATGTGATGATACAACGTCTCGCCTACGCTGCCAGAACTGTCATATACTCTACCGGGGTATAGAACCTCTCAACTAAGTGAGTCCACCATTCTATGCTAAAAATCGTTAACGAATCATCTAAAAAGTATGACCCTTTCTACCCACGTTAGCTACATGGTTTATAGGGGCTGTGAGTTATCTGAACTCTCCCCCATATTGGTGTTCAATACTACTCCCAAATATACTAGCTTATATGTTTAAAAACATAATTTTTTATGTGGTTTGAGATTATTACTCAAAAATCATTCTCTTAAAAGAGATGGCACTGAAATTGGTCAAAACTCTTTTGGAAATCCAAGTTTCCTCTCATCTTAAATGTGAAAACATTTACTCTTGGGAGTACTTAGTTCCCATATATCATTTTAAAGAAAATGAACTCAACTCTACTCTTTCTCAAAAACATTTCAAAATCATATTATAATATGATCATTGATGACGGGAAGTCAAACTGCATAAATATGGATGGTATATCTAGATATCATACTGCTCATACATTAATGGCATACTTGATTGTCATACTAATCATGTTTTAGAAAACTCTTTTCTCAAAACTCATCTTTACTTTCTAAAAACTCAGTTTAAGAACTCAACTGTTGACTTTAAAAAGCTTTTTAAAATTTATAACTCAAATCATAGGGTTCATGCGGAATTATGGAAATGAACGAGTCAATTCAAGGTTTCAATAACCATAGATAGAACTCAATACTTGGAACTCAAGAACTTCAATGATACTACTCATTTCAAGAATGCTCGACTCGTAGGGTTCATGCAGAGTTATATGCATAACCTACTCAACTCAAGGACCTTCATGGGTAACATGTAGTAGCCCTATGATTAGGAATAAAATCCCAAAATAATTAGGAACTCAATACTCAAGACTTAGAACTTGGAGTACTACTCCTCTCAAAGATGCTCAACTGATGGAGTTCATGCGGAATTTATGGGCATGAACGGCACAACTATAGGGTCTAAATAACCATATGGAACTCAGGTATATGACTCTTCTCATTCTAATTACTTAGTTCCTCAAAAATTAGCTTAAATCAACAGTTGATATCAAAGGATTCACAATTGAACTCAAAGACTTTCTTGAACACTACTCTTAACTCTTTCTTGAATTTGAATTATGAATTCAAGAGTTATGATTCATGATATGAAGGATCTCAATACCAACATAGTAATTCGATAATTAGTAATAGAACATTTAAAAGAAACATGAACTCAAGATCTCAAAATCAACTTATCTCAGGAATACTCAAATCTAGTGAGTAAGTATCCTAGATTACTCTTTCACGAATCTGAAAGTAGATGTAGGGCGTGACGACAAACTAGTCCAACAATATGATAGCCTTACATACATGGAATACCAAGGTTCTTGAAGAATCTTGAAGAAGAACTTGATTAGAAGCCTTGAAACCCTAGCTTGAAGGTAAACGATCAAGAAAACCTTTCTTGAGATTCTTGAATTAGTTTCTTGAAATTTTTATGGCCAAGATTTATTATTTCCATTAGTGATTCATAATTGTATGGAGGAACTTGAGTTAGAAAGAATGGAATTCTTGGAGAAAACTTACCTTGAAGAAGAATCTTGAAAAAGATTGAAAGAATCTTAAATGGAGTCTTCTACTTTGATTTTTCCTTAGGGTTTTGCCCTAGAATTTCAGAGAGAAGAGAATGATGGACTAAAAGATAAAAATCTGATTGTTTTGTGCCTTTATTAGTCAATAAATTCTTTTGGGGCTTTCTTGCAGGTTAAAAAAACAAAAACAACCATTTTTAATGTTTTCCCCAGGATAAATTCATAACAACGTTATAGGTTACTAAAATAGTCATAACTTTTTACTTAGAAATTGGATTGACGCGAAATTTGTGGCTTTGGAAAGTAGATTCAAATACCTTTAATGTAATGGGTTAAGGCTCACGTAACTCTTTATATTCTAAGAGATATGGTCATTTGAAGTTGACCGAAGTAGAATCTTACATCAAAACTTAATCGATAAGGAAACTTCAAGAACACTTATCAAAAACTCATCAAGAAATTAAATTTCTCAATATTTATGGATATATTCGCAAAAGAAGCTCACGATTTGTGTGTGGGTAAACGAACCCAATACTATGAAAGTTTACATACCTCAAAGAACTAGCTTCTTGGCGAAATCTTGAATTTCTTGAACAAACTTGAAACTTTGAACTTTTTCTCATCTTGAATCTTCTCTCTAAAACCCTAAACACTTTTGTGGTTGAATGAAACTGATTCTAATCAGTTTAGACTTCTAAAACCTTACTAAAAATGCTTAAATTCGATTGGGTAACGAAAAGACCAAAATACCCCTCATATTTTCGGGTATGTTTCCTTAATTGAACAGCCCGACTTCAAATAGGCATATCTCCCTCATACGACCTCGAAATTTAGCAAACTCAGTGGAATTAGAAAGATAATTCAAATACCTTTCATTTTCCATCTCATGGTACACCTAAATCATCATGTACTGAGAGTTATGTTCGTCTAAAGTTGACCCAAAACTCGTAACTTAAGCATAACTTGCAAAATTTCAGATTTTGCTATTTCCAATTTAGTTCTTTCTGGAACTCAAGGTGCTACATATAGTGACCTGACCTTAATGTTTAATAAATTTTAAATTTCTTAGTAAAATCCTACTCACAACGAAGGCTGGTTTGATTCTTAGTTCAAAAAAATTTCTGGGGTGTTACAATATCTCCCCCTTGGGATCATTCGTCCTCGAATGACGACTTGATTAGGTATGGAATGGGTCACTCTTACTATGATTTGCGTCTAACGGTTTGCTCTTACTATATTCAAGCTTAACCCAAATCCTTAGGTTCAAGTTCTATACCTCTCTATAGGGAATCTCATCCCAAGACTATTACTCTTTACCACCACATTGGGCTCATATCAAGAACCTCCTAATGCTTAATGATGTTTGTGTAATCAAGACACAACTTCCAATGCAAGTGTTTACGATCGTATAATTGTTTAATAACCCAACCAAGGGTTGGGATCGTTCCCAAGAGAGTGGTTTTGAGAATTAATAAAAAAAAAATTAGTTCTAACTAGTCGTATTTAAAGACATTATCGATTAAAAACATTGTAAATTAAAGGGGGCTACAAGAGTGTCAATTAAATGGAGTTTTTGGTCACTAGTAAGTAAAAACAGCGAAAATAAGCAAGAATTTCTATGTAATGAGAGAGGATCCTTGGGATGTGACGGGAATACGGGTTAAGCTAGATTATTGGGTATATGCTTTCGATAGGTGATTCATAGAATAATTATGACGAGGCTAGACTGTAAGGGGGATAAGCTCTCTCTCGAGCAACTTACCCCGTTTCAAGCGCGTTCCTCTCAGACACCCACTTGCCGCATGAAGAACAGCCTCCGCCTTAGCCCACTCACTCTCTCGGGCTGAGTGTGTGGACATGGGAATAGGGTTAACTCTCTCGAGCTGAGCCTCATGTCGACCCACTCGCACTGGCCATCAATTTAGTGGTCTTAGTTTTACGACCTCTCTCTCTTGAGCAAGCCGAAAACACATAAATAAACTTGTATTTGTAACTGCAAATTCATTAAATTCATCCACAACCACTAAATGAAATCACAATTAAACTATCAGGAAGCAAGACCCAACAATTATCTTAACCCATATTCGCTAAATCACACCCCAAGAATTGGGGTTTTAGCCACACATGTATAAGAGAAAGAAATTTATACCAAATTGAGCTCGCATTCAACTGGGTATGAAGATTTAAATCTTGATACATGCCAAAATTTAAGAATCCAAGAGACCCAACTCTAAATCTTAAAGATGAAACCATTTGGATCTTCAAGTCTTCAAACCCTCTCAAACTTAGAGAAAAGAGTACTATTCTATACAAAAATTATAATAATTGTTCGACTCCTAAAACTACAACTATAACTAGTATTTATAGTTTTCATATATTTGTGCTGCAGCGGATCGTTCGGCGTAGTTAGTCGGAATCGCCGATCAACTCGGCGATTCACCATCTGGTGTAGTTCATTGCCGTCTTGCACCAGCCTTCAACATCGTCGTGCTCTATGTTATTGGGCAACATGGTACTGCTTTGCGGAACTTCTCGGCGATGGGTCGATTGCTCTCTTTTTCCGCTGACTTGATCCTTTCCTTCAAGGCTCAGCACACTGTAACCAAAGGCGAACTAAGACCCTTCGGCAACTCGCCAAGTGGACTCGACGATCCTCAAGCCTTCATTTCTTCATTCTTTTCAGCCTTTTCACTCCTTTTTACGACGTAGTGTCCATGTTTTCCTTCAAACTTTAAATACCTAAAACTTAAGGGTTTTCATCAGATATTGAGGTAAAATAAACATTTGAGGACACAATTTCTATTAAAATATAGCCCTAAATGAGTCCAATTTATGGACTCATGAACACCCTCAACTTAAACTTTTGCTTGTACTCAAGCAAACTCAAGTCCAGCCGTTCAAAAAGGGTGTCTCGAATAGTACTACACAAGACTCAATCATGAATGCACACAACAAGACTCAATTTACTTATGCAAAGATTAAATGTGCACTCATAGATTCAAGTTGTGACTCACCAATATCAACGAATCTCATGTTCTCAGTACTTGCTTCAAATGCAAGTTCAAGCTCAACTATAGTGTTCAAATGCCCTCACACAAAGAATGATTCCATATTCACACAACGGTTTCACAGGTTAAAGCTTTGGAATCAGATGTAACGCTCACACTCACAAAGAAGAACATAATGCATAATTTCACCCATAAGTTTGCCCGTATTTTCCAATCAACATTTGTTTCAGCTCACTCAAGATCAAAAAGGTCTTTTCAAGGCTTGTAATGGGGTTGAGTGCAAAGGTATGGTCATTTAGGCTCAGTGACTTTCATCCTCATGAAATGTGGTGCTCACAACACTTCCTTTCCTTTCTCCTTCATTATTTTCATTAGTTCTTATAAGTCATCCTTTTATTCACTTTCCATGGATTGTTTGGGAACCCCATTTCTTTTGTACTTTATTCCACACTTTCTTTTTCATTCTTTTTCTTTTTCTTTTGTCTTTTCTCTTTTCTCTTCTTTTTTATATGGAGGGTTTCCATTTTTCTCAAACCCATGGGTAAGAGGACACTTTCCTTGCACTTCTTGATTTGTCTTCTCTTTTTACCACACCCCAACTTAGGCTTTTGGCCTAAGTTGCCTATTCAAACTAATCACAACTTCATGAGGATTATGGGTAATGGATAAAGAACAGTATAGGTTTCATCAAGTTTCTTCCAAGGGAATGTAAGGTTCAAGGGGTGTTCAAAAGAGGTCCACACACTCATAAGGTAGGCCACAAAAGAGGTGTATGTCAAATTGGCTCACACTCGTAAAAATTGCCTAAGATCATATCAAGAGATCGCATCACTTAGTCGACCGGACCAACGGGGAAAATTCTAGGATCTATCATGCATAGTTCACAGGTAAGCTCATCACACTAGGCACTGACACTATAAGTCAAACAAGACTCCACACTTTCGCTAGTGTGCAATGATCATCACAAGAGAATCAATTTGATACAAGGCTAGTCATAATGAGATGCAAAGAGTTCACATATTGTCTATGCAACTTCATTTGGCCTCATCGTAGCCACGCATTCATGTTCGATCGATTGAGAGCACTATTCAAGTCACCAGTATTGATCGGAACTGAGACTCAAATTTTGCAGAAGAACAACCACATTCAACACATGAGAGGTGGCAGAAAATTTTCCGACCGGTCAAAATCATTTTGCAATCTAGAGTAAAAGGAGCCTCAAGCTCAAACATCCACAGAAAGCAGTATATAACACAGTAATGGCTCAAAGCCCAATACATAAACGAAAACACGAGTCACAAATAGCACACAAAAGGTGAGCCACAACCCACCACAATTAAAAAGTATTTGTCCTCAAATGCAAATGACAAAATATCCAGAAGTAAATGTAAGTAAGACAGAGAGGGAGGGAAAGAAAGGTCCTGTCTACACAATCTCTCTATCTAGCAGGGAATCAGTGCCCAATGTGTCAGCCTGGAATTTGATAGTTGTCCCCAAAGCCTCTTCAGAAGATTCAGTGGCAGTTGACTTACTAAGATTGTCCAAGTTATGAGCCTCCAAAAAGTAGTGGATGGCTGTGAAGAATCCACGTTTCCATGAGGGAATAATGGGGTCTCGGGGATTCGTTCCCTTGCTGGCACTGGGCTTCTTGCCCTCATTATCCATTTTGGGAGGATTTGTTGCCTTTGTAGTTTTCCTAAAAATTTTCGCTCTTGTTTGTTGGGGTAACATATCTCTTCCCGCTACTTTTGGTCTAGCCATTTCTTCAAAGGATCAAGAAAAAGTTAGAAAGTATTCAGAAAAAAATAATGTAGTTTAATTGCAGAATCACTTCGCTAAACTAGTTGGCCAAGCGCGCAATGAGTTAGGTGGCTCGCCGAGTGCAGTGCATAGAGAATACAAAGGTGCAAACAAAGGGCGAACCGAAAGTCTTTCGGTGATGTTGTGTCATGATCTTGGCCATGTTTTGGTCTCTCTCATTACTTTGTCCATATGCTCCTTGGATAGTTTGAATGTGAGAGGGGAGACTTGGTCTTCACGGGTGTACCATTCCCTATTGATGGTTGTCATGCCATCTAAAAGTTGGGCTTCTACTTCATACAGTTGCTGCATCAGGCCTCCAGGTGAAAGTTGATCAGTTACACCTTTATTTACCGAATCCAGGCTTCAGTAAAAGTACTGTAGCAAGACATTATCGGGCAGACCATGAGTTGGGCATTGTAGCACCAATTTTTTAAATCGCAGTCAAGTTTCGTGCAAAGACTCTCTTTCTAGTCATTTAAAGCTCTGGATGCTATCTTGTAGTAACATCATCTTCGAGGGAGGGAAAAATCGCACTTGAATTGCAGTTACCAACTCATCCCAAGAAGTGATGGATTAACGTGGTAGCTCAGCTAGCCACTTGCACGCCTCTCCCATCAACGAGAAAGGGAATAGCCTCAATCGGACCGACTCCTGAGAGATGTTTTTGAACAAGAATGGTCCGCACACATCTATAAAGTTTCGAAGATGCTCATGAGGGTCCTCATGAGCTACTCCGCTGAAAAGTCCCTTTAGTTGCAGGAGTTGCAATATGGTGCTCTTTATGTGGAACACTACATTTCCCTCGGCTGGGGGGTAAATAGATGGCTCCAACACCTCCCATGAGATTAGGACCATTGATGCTGGGCTCTTGGACATCGTTGAGATTTTCGATGTCGTCTTGGTGGCCTACCTAGCTACCATTGCTACCATTAACACTCATGCTTTTTGAAATATTCACATAGCAAAAAAAACAAAACTAAAAATTAGGTAAGTAGACTACAACTAAAAAGACCAAAAAATCTACTAATCTAAGAATTCTCAAATAATACCACTCCCCGGCAGCAGCGCCATTTTGTTGTTTGCGTTATCAAGACACAACTTCTGATGCAAGTTTTTATGACCGTACAATAGTTTAGTAACCCAACCAAGGGTTAGAATCGTTCCCAAAATAGTGGTTTTGAGAATTAATAGAAGAATTAAATTTTGTTTTAACTAATCGTAGCTATAGACATTATTGATTAAAAACATTGTAAATTAAAGGGCGACACAAGAGTGTCAATTAACAATGGGGTTTATTGTCACTAGTAAGTAAAAACAACAAAAATAAGCAAGAATTTATAAGTAATCAGATAGGATTCTTGGGATGTGACAGGAATACGGGTTAAGCTAGATTATTGGGTACATGCTTTCGATAGAAGATTCATAGAATAATTATGACTAGGCTAGACTTTAAGGGGGATAAGCTCACTCTCGATCAACTTACCCCGTTTCAAGCGCGTTCCTCTCAGATACCTACTTGCTGCATGAAGAACAGCCTCCACCTTAGCCCAATCACTCTCTTGGGCTGAGTGTGTGGACATGGGACTAGGGTTCACTCTATCAAGCTAAACCTCATGTCGACCCACTTGCACTGGCCATCAATTTAGTGGTCTTAGTTTTACGACCTCTCTCTCTTGAGCAAGCCAAAAACACATAAATAAACTTAAATTTGTAACTACAAATTTATTAAATTCATCAACAACCACTAAACGATCACAATTAAACTATGATTAAACTATCAGCAAGCAAGACCCAACAATTATGTTAACCCATATTCGCTAAATCACACCCCAAGAATTGGGGTGTTTAGCCACACATGTATAAGAGATAGAAATTTATACCAAATTAAGCTCGCATTCAACTGGGTATGAAGATTTAAGTCTTGGTACATGCCAAAATTTAAGAATCCAAGAGACCAAATCTTGAAAATGAAACCCTTTGGATCTTTAAATCTATAAAACCCTCTCAAACTTAGAGCAAAAAGTACTATTCTATATGAAAATTATAATAATTGTTCGACTCCTAAAACTACAACTCTAACTAGTATTTATAGTTTTCCCATATTTGTGTTGTAGCGGATCATTCGGCGTCGTTAGTCGAAATCGTCGATCAACTCAGTGATTCTCCCTTTGGTGTAGTTCATCGCCGTATTGCACCAGCCCTCAGCATCATCGTGCTCTGTGTCATTGGGTGACATGGTACTACTTTGTGGAACTTGTCGGTGAAGCGCCAACTGCTCCCTTTTTCCGCCGACTAATCCTTTCCTTCAGGGCTCAGCACACTGGAACAAAAGGAAAAGTAAGACCCTTCGGTGACTCGCCAAGTGGACTCGGCAATCTCAGGCCTTCATTTCTTCATTCTTTTCAGCCTTTTCGTTCCTTTTTGTGACGTAGTGTCCATGATTTCCTTCAAACTTCAAATACCTAAATCTTAAGGGTTTCATTAGATATTGAGGTAAAATAAGTATTTGAGGACACAATTTCTATTAAAATATAGCCCTAAATGAGTCCAATTTGTCGACTCATCACTTAACAACACCACATTCAAGCTTAGTACTCTAACAACTCATTGCTAAAAGGACCTCTAAAATGATATCCCCCAAACTCTTTGTGTAACACCCCATATTCTACGTGTACTAGTTCTATTTATAGAACGCTTATAAATTGCATGTGGTATAGTTTTGGACTCATTTTCCGATGAGACTAGTGACAATAGAATAGGTTTAAAGTTGTAATAACCCGTGCCTTCCAACACATATACGACTAAGTGAAGTCAAAAACAATTCAATCTCGGGAAAGGTGATATTCGATGTAAAAGTCAAAGTGGTCAAGTGCGTATTAGTGCTACGGTCTTGTAAAGAAACTAAGATTAGGAAGTGGTGTAAAATAAGTGAGGTGCTTGCTTGACTAAACTATGCTAGTAGGTGGTAAGTAGGTGATGCACCTACTTAGAATTAGTGGATTGCATTTTAAGTGAAAAGGGTAAGTAGGCAATGAACCTACATAGAATTAGTGGACTGAATTTTAAGTTAAAAGGGGTAAGTAGGTGATGCACCTACTTAGAATTAGTGGACTAAATTTTAAGTTAAAATGCACCTACTTAAAATAAGTGGACTGTATTTTAAGTGAAAGAGCAAGTAGGTGATGCACCTACTTAGAATAGGTGGACTGCATTTTATGTGAAAAGGGAAAGGAGGTGATGCACCTACTTAAAAACTTGTGGCAGAACTTGAGGAGGTGATGCACCTGCTTGCTTTAAGTAAAAGACCATATTATTTCTCCAATTTACTAAGTGAAAATGTCCAGAAGGTAACCTGTAAAGCATTCAAGCTCATCACATATCATTCATCACTTATTCTCCAGAAAATTACTCCCAAGGAAAGCCATAGAAGCTCCAAGAGTTCTGGTCTGCAGCTTCACCATTAAAATCTTAAGGAAACAGTTGTTGTTAAAGTACAAATTGGTAAAACATGTCCCATCTTAAGGAATTCAAGTGATAATTTGATTTAACATCAAGGTAAGGGGGAAAGGACAACCTAAACCTTAAAGAATCCAAGTCTTAGCAAGTGAGGTTTCTATCCAGCAAGGTAAGCTATGTAAATTTTCATCCCTCTCTTGTTCTTGCATTGTTTGTAAAAGTTTGTATGTCTTACTAAACTTAGGGTAGTTGCCTCTATATGGTGTGAGCTTGGTAAATGTTCAGGAAGGATATGCTTATTGGGACAACCATGGAGTGGAGTCCCCTTAAATTTTGATTGTGAGTTGGTTTTGAGCATCTTAAATGTAATGTTAGTGGGAACTAATGGGATGTTGGTGGGAAGTCGTGATTCATATTTCTACTTCAACATTGTGATGCATAGGGACTGTTTTGTGTATCGTAACATAAGGGGGTGTGGCTGGATATGTGCAGAGAAGTCTGGGAACTGGTTAGAGGATAGAACATTGAAACTGTAGTGATACACCAGTTAATTGATTGTTGCATGTGCTCACTTTATGCCATCCCTTTGTATACTATTTTCCTAACGTTATGAAAACCGAGGAGTTTCGGAGGACCTTAAAAGAAGGTTGTATACTGTACGAAAAAAATTAGAAGAGAATGGGTGGAAAAACACCCTTGATGGGATCAATTATAGATTTACTAGCAATTACTATTTAGGTCTGATCAAGTAGCTCAAACTTGTTGATCAGTTACTAATGCTAGTTTTATTATTTACTCCATTATAGATAAATAATCTGAAAGGAAGACGGTTAACTCATTGTAATATCCAGTGTTGTGCAGCAAGGTATGTGAGGCTATTCGATTTCCTATTTCTTTGGCATGAATCCAACACTTGTATTACAAATTAAGCTTTCTAAGTGCCCTTGGTAGTGACTGACCCATAGTTGCAGTTCCTACTCCCCAGAGCATCAAAGTGAGTACTCCTAATATGAGTTTATCACTAAATGTAGGTGCTTACTCTACCAAGTATTAGCATGCAAGGTTTAAACTTATTTCATCGTCAAAGTACCCTTGGCACGTATTCCCTTTATATAAATCAAAATGATCCTAGATTACACATGGTACATATTTTTATATGTTGGATATACAATCTGCCTATATCTTGCCAACTTGCTTCAATTTTCTATTCCATCATATATGTCATCTTTTCACATGTTCATATATTCCCTTTATTTGTTATTACTCCCATTGTGTTAGACTATAATGCTACCTCACATGATCCCTACTTTCTCTATTGTACATTTATATGTACTTACTTTGAATATATATCCTTCCTTAAGGTGAATCTGTCCACATTCTCCCTTGGTTTCACGTTCATGTATACCTTGTATTTGATTTTAGCTAGTGAGTATTTGGCTAATATATACAGTTCAAATCTCTTGGTTGAATGTTAAATGTCTTTACTTGATATATGTGCTTCATTTTGAGATGTCAAAATGCTTACTTTGTCATAGAAGCACCTAAGTATTACGTTGGTGTCACATTTGCTTCCCACGTCATTGTCATTATCGTAAGTCCATATTCGTATGTCTTCTACTACTGGTCCATAGTTCCAAATCTCAACAATGATTATGACCACCAAAACAACAATCTCAAAAGAGTTATGATCATCAAAGGAACTATATCAAAAGAGTTATGAACATCAAAACAACAATTTTAATGATTAAAGAATTTAAGTGAAGCAGTCTGTATATTTATTAGTGGCAGCCCAGGGGAAAATGCCTAGCATGGGTCGATCCCTATTGGTATAGAAGGGTGGCAGCTCAGGGGCAAAAGCCTAGCATGGGCCGATCCTAATTGGTATAGAAGGGTGGCAGCTCAGGGGCGGAAGTCTAGCATGCGTCGATCCCAATTTATGGAATTATGAGGACAGCATCCCAAAAGTTAAATTGCCTAGCATGGGTCATCTTCTTCTACCACTAATCAACTGGTCATTTCTATCATATGTCTTATCAAGATTATAACATACAGTAAAGTAAAGAAAAGAATGTAACATACATGATTACACAAGTATAAGCAAAGGTGGTCTCTAATCATTATCTATTGGTATTTGGTTTCACTTGAGCTCTCATTTTACATATGGTTGTATTATGCCTTACATATTCAGTACATTCTTTCGTACTGACCTCCCTTGTTGGGGATGTTGCATTTCATGCTGCAGGTATAGGTACTCAACTAATAGATCTCCCCAATATAAGCACATGATACTCAGCGGTTGTTGGTGAGCTCCAAGTTGATTCAGGGTTTTACCGATTCTTTACTATGCATATTTTCCTAGTGGTACAATCATGGATTCCAGTAGAGGCTTTGTAGATATTGTAAAGCTATCATCTGTATTCATAGTTTCACTTGTCACATGTATCGGTTCAGCTAGTCGACATGTATTGTATACGAAACTTCTCATTATTAAATCTATTTGCATAGTAGTTTACTTTCTTATCATAGGTCACTTGTAAAGCGTGTATTCATATGGTACTTGTCCGCCTCACCTAGGGTTGGGGTGTGACACTTTGGAACTCATTACTATCTTATTCTCAACACTTGACTTGATTTCCAATCTTATCATGCCCCTTTTAGGTCTAAAGATAACACTTGAAGGCTATTGACCTATTCCAACATCTCTATCATGACTACCGAACTCTCCATAAGCAGGTACTAAGACTTCTTTTTAAGGTGTTTCTATTAACCTCTTCTGATTACATACCCTCTTGATACACCTCGTAATGCTCTTTTTACCCTTATAACTTAGCCACACTTTACTACCTTTATCTAAAGGTTAGGGTCTCTTACTTGTACTACTCATTTTTATTACAACAACCATTTCAATTGCTTTCATATTCTATGTCAAGTCTACCATATCAAATCTGAAGACTAACATTAGCACCCTTATGTTGCCATTGTTTGGACCATGACACTCATCTCAAATTCAAGCTTAATGCTTACTACTAAACCCGAATATCAATATGATTGCTCACCTACTATGTTATACCCCATTACTTGATCAGTTCTATAACCTTTTGAACATGATGACCCTCTCAAACAAATCATAAGCCTAGCTTAGATCTATCAATTTATGAATACTCTTGCTCTTCTGTTCACAACTTACACTTTGTCATTACCAACACAATGACACATCATCATAATCCCTTTCTAGTTAAGGTATGCTTTAACTCATCTTGCCTTACAACTCTTACTCTACCTCCTATCCTGAGCTCTTCAAAACTCATCACTTCTTAGTCTACTATAACAACCGGGTTCAGTTGTTATAGAGAAGCCAACAGGGAAAAATTTGGGGTCGAATAACTTTTTTGTAGTATTTAGATTTTTCCAACCTAGTCCAGATTTGGACGAAATTGGAGTCATTAAGGTGGAGGAAAATCTTGTAACAATTGGATGAATTATTTATGATTTGGATTACATGAGTGGATAGATACTCATTAAGGAAATCTGTACGACTTTATGGAATTGAATTCGGGCAAGTAGATCTCCCGTAATCGATCTTAGCGTGATGGGTATTTTTTGAACATCGTTGGTTAAAGGTGTGTTGTGAAATGGGGGTCTTGGAATTCTTTAAATAGCTCACTGGTTCTTGCAAGCCGCCTTTGCAGGGGGTTTTTCCCGCTCTGGTGGGGCCGCTGCAGTGAGGTGAGGGCCACTATGGCGGGTTCGACGCGACTTAAAGTCATAAATAAACCCCTAAACGACCTTATTTCGCACTTTTCAATTTTTAGAGTTAAGAAACGAACCCCATGCGACTCTTGATACTTTTTCACCATTCTCGAGGCTAAAGGTAACCTTTTAACTCCCCAAATCCATTTTTCGATCCGTAGAACATAATATAATAGGTAATTATTAATGGGGGAGGGTTTTGATCTAGAATTATGGTGGAAACAACCCTAAATTGGATGATTGGGATCATGGGTTTGATCTAGGGTTCATAGAATTGTTATAGATTTAGGTAATTAGTGATTTTTTATTGATTCCCGTGTTATTATGATTGTTTGTAGACCAAGAACAAGCGGAATGAATCTGGGAAGGGAAGAATCACATTTCTTACTGTTTTGAGCTTGTTTTGAGGTAGGTGATGGTTGTGATTCTATAATTGTTTGATGTATGTTTGTTCCTGCTTCATTATGATACATGTATGTATATGAATGTTGCATTATTGATCACACTTATTGTAAATGAGATTGGTGAATTATGATTGCCATGAAATCATGAGTTATGTATGCTCTTAAGGATATACATATGATTAAGAATGTGGTGTGTTGAATGGATCAGTTGTCACGTTTCAGCATAACTAATTTGGATCGGTTGCCACGTTCTGGCTTAAATATGGGATCAGTTGCCACATTTTGGCATAATTAATGGATCGAGTACCACGTTCCGGTATGCTAAATGTTTGGGTTTGGGTTTGGGTTCCATGAGAGGACCAATGATGTGACATAAAACGTGAAGTTGTTCATTCTTCATAAATATTGATAATATTGTATATGTTTGATATATGCATGTGATTATCTTGTTGTAATTGCTTATGTATGTTGCACTTAGTGGGATACCCATGTGATCCTACCAGTACGATGTGGATGTCTACTGATACTGTACTTGCTCTTATTTTTGTTGAGTAGAGGGCATCTTCAAGAAGCTATTGACAGACCTCATTTAGAATATCAGTGATCGTTCAAATTCAAAGGTGAGCTAATTCTTCCGGGTTTCCATGAGTTCTCTTTCGTCTACATCCACCATTTTTGGACTTATACTTTTGTTCTAGTTAGTTGATTAGTTCATTAGATTGGGGTTTCATCCCTTCTTGTTTATACTTGTTGAACTTTAGATGTTTTGGTACATTGACTTTCAGGTTCTAGGTTATTTCTTCCGCATTGTTTAATTCAATGTTAGACTTTTGTTGGAGTTTATGGGAACTCCTTATTTCTTTCCTTAGTATTTAACTTGCTACCGTAACTTAATTGCCTTAGTTTTTAGTTTAGTTGCTTGGTTTGGATTAAAGTAGTGGTTCTCCCACCGGAGTGTTAGTGTGGGTGCCAATCACGATGGTTTGGGTTGTGACAAAGTTGGTATCCGAGCCTAGATCATTGATCTCAATGAACCAAAATGAGTCTAGTAGAGTCTCATGAAATGGTACGGGGACGCCTTTACTTTTCTTTGAGAGGCTATATGACTTTAGTAAATCTCTCTATTTTCTGTTGTCTCCTTTCATGCTATAATGTGATTCTAATTGGTATCTGTCAATTTGAATTGGTATCTAACCTCATTCATTTTTTGTCCACAGATAGTTAATACTAGATACAAAGGCATTAGGATTATAGCTCTCGTTAATGCTCCAGCTGAGGAATCTACAATGAGATGTCACGGTCCCGGCAGGGGTAGAGGAATAGCTAACGGTAGAGGCCATGGAAGAGTAGCGTCTGCTAGATGGGGTACCGAATGAAAATATTTCCCAAAATGAGGCCCATCCCGTACATCATGAAGAGATAGAGAAGAATGTTGATGTGGACAACATTGAGAATATTGAAGAGGTTGGACAAACTATCGGTGTTCCTTTCATAGACCCAATGTTAGCTCAACAAATCATGTCATTCATGAAAGGGTTGGTTGGTCCTGGAGTGCTTCGTTCTGCTCAAGAAACTCAAGCTCCCGCCAACCCCCTATTGCTATCACTATCACTACTCCCAATGTGGGTGGAAACGTAGGTACTGATGCTTTCTTCCTTCCTTTGTTGGGTTCTATTATGACAGGTAATGATCATGAAATGTTGACTATGGTTTTGAAGCTAAAGCCTCCAGTATTTCTTGGTTCTGAGAGTGAGGATGTGTATGAGTTCATTCTAGATTGCTATGAGAGGCTTTATAAGTTGGGCATTGTTCATCAACATGGGGTTGAGTTCGTGACTTTTCAACTTCAAGGTGAGGCCAAGCAGTGATGGAGAGCTTACATGGAATTCAGATCTTCAGCTTTACCCCCACTTACTTGGACCCAATTTCATGCTCTGTTCTTAGAAAAATATGTGCCTAGAACTTTGAGGGATCGTAAGAAAGATAAGTGTATGGCTTTGGAACAAGGTGGTATGTCTGTGGCTGCTTATGAGGCCAAGTTTTATGCTTTATCAAGATAAGCTACGCAGTTGGTGACTACGGAGGAGGAGAGGATCCATTTTTTTATTAAGGGATTAAATTCTGAGTTGCAAGTATTATCTGTTTATATGACTTCTGTAGGGAGAAGCTTTAATGAGGTGACAGACTATGTTTAGAAAGTGGAGGGGGTGATGCTAGACAGTCAAGCTAAAGCGTTGGCAAAAAGGGCCAAGAACTCGGGTAACTTTCAAGGTTCTTACTCCAGAGGATCGGGGAGGCCAACACTTGCAGCTAGGCCAATTCAGTCTACTATGCCCGCCTCTATAGGTAATTACTCATGAACTCCTTCTCATAATTTTCAGGATAGTCAGGGAGTCACGCCTTCGACGGGTGGCAAACCATCTTTTGATCGTACTTGCTACAAATATGGAGAAACTGGGCATATGAGGAGAGATTCCCCCACCCACGTGTGTTAGATTCCGCGCAGTAGCCTTCTAGAGCAATGGTACCCACGAGGAACGGTAATAATGGTAGAGGACATCCACAACGTGGGCGATGAGGTAATCAGCCAGGTCGTAGAGTTAGAGAAAATGGTAATGCAGGCAGGGGTAATATGCAACCACGCAGGGAAATGGCTTGTCAAGATGATATGACTCAGTGTTATGCTTTTCCGGGAAAGAATGAGGCAGAGGCGTCTGACGCGGTGATCACAGGTACTATTCTTGTCTGTAACCGGATGGCTAATGTGTTGTTTGATCTGCGTTCTACTTATTCATATGTATCCATGAGATTTGCCTCAGAATTTGATATGAATTATGATATACTTGATTCCCCCATCCAAGTTTCTACCCTAGTTGGAGAGTCTGTCATAGTCACCCATGTCTATCTTACTTGTCCTATCTTGTTTATGGGTTTTCAGACTTTGAGCTAATTTGGTGATTTTGGTTATGACTAACTTTGACATAATCTTAGGCATGACTTAGATGTCCCCCTATTATGATGTGCTTAATTGTAATACTAAGTTTGTAACTCTAGAAATTCGGGGAAGGGAAAAATTAGAGTGTGAAGGGGTGTACAAGCCTAAGCAAGCTAAGAGTATATCCTCTATTCGGGCTAGTAAGCTGGTAGAGCAGGGTTGTTTGGCTTATTTGGCTCATATTAGGGATTTGAGGTTGAGACTCCATCTATTGAGTCTATTCCTGTAGTGTTTGAATTTAGAGAAGTGTTTCCTAATGATTTTCCTGGTATACCTCCGGATAGAGATATAGATTTCTGCATTGATTTAGAGCCTGGTCCTCCTCCCATTTCCATCCATCCATATCGCATGGCTTCGATAGAATTAAAAGAGCTAAAGGCTCAAATCCAAGAACTTCTCGATATGGGATTTATTCTTCCTAGTGCTTCCCCATGGGGTGCCCCAGTTTTGTTTGTTAAGAAAAAGGAGGGTAGTATGAGAATGTGTATAGATTACCGGCAATAAAATAGAGTTACTATTTGAAACAAGTTCCCTTTGCCTCGAATAGATGATCTTTTTGACCAATTGCAAGGTGCAGCAGTTTTCTCTAAGATTGATCTAAGATCCGGGTACCATCAATTAAAAATTAGGCCTGAGGATGTGCCTAAGACGGCGTTTAGAACTCGCTATGGGCACTATGAGTTTTTGGTTATGTCTTTTGGTTTGACCAATGCGCCTGCAGCTTTTATGAGTTTAATGAATAGGGTGTTCAAATCATTTCTTGATTCATTCGTCTTAGTATTTATCGATGATAATTTGGTCTGTTTGAAAAGTGAGCATAAGCATGCCGACCATCTTCGTATTGTTCTGGGTGTTCTTGGGAAATGAAGGTTGTATTGTAAATTTTTTGAGTGTGAATTTTGGTTAAATTCGGTTGCATTTTTGGGGCATGTAGTTTCAAAAGAAGGTGTAATGGTAGATCCTCAAAAGATTGAGGTGGTTAAGAATTGGGCTTGGCCTAGCTCTGTGACGAAAGTTAAATGTTTTGTGGGGCACGCTAGCTACTATCGTCGATTTGTTAATAATTTTGCTTCTATTGCCACTCAGTTGACAAATTTGACCAAAAAGGAGATAACATTTGAATGGACTGAAAAATGTGAGGAGAGTTTTCAGAAGCTCAAGACTCTTTTGACCACCGCACCCATCCTAGCCTTATCAGTTGAAGGTAAAGATTTTACTGTTTATTGTGATGCTTCACATTCTTATTTGGGTGTTGTGTTAACGCATGATAAGAATATTATAGCTTATGCATCGCGCCAATTGAAGGTGTATGAGAGGAATTATCCAACACATGATTTAGAGTTGACAGCAGTAGTGTTTGCTCTGAAGATTTGGCGGCATTACCTCTATGGTGTTAAGTGTGAGGTATTTACTGATTATCGTAGTTTACAACATGTGTTCACCCAAAAGGATCTAAATTTGAGACAACGAAGGTGGATGGAGTTACTTAGAGATTACGATGTTACCATTCAATACCATTAGGGCAAGGCTAATGTGGTGGCATACACTTTGGTCGAAAAGCAGTGAGTATGGGTTGTTTAGCTTGCTTGAGTGTATCCAAGCGACCTTTAGCTAAGGAAATTCAGACCTTGGAGTCTAAATTCATGCAGTTGGGCATCTTAAAAAAAGGTGGGGTGTTAGCTAGCATTGAAGTGAGGGCCATATTCATTGAGGAGATCAAGGCCAAACAATTTGAAGTTGAAAAATTTGAGGAGCTTAGAAAGAAGACTGTGCTTGGTAAGGCACAAGAAACAATTGTTGATGCGGAAGGTGTACTTAGTTTCAAAGGAAGAATTTGTGTTCCTCGAGTTGATGATTTGATTCAAAAGTTGTTGATAGAGTCTCATGGTTTGCAATATTCTATTCATTCAGGTGTGACCAAGATGTACCGAGATTTGAAGCGAATTTATTGGTGGCCGGGCATGAAGAAGGATATAGTAGAACTTGTGGCTAAGTGTCAAAATTACCAACAAGTGAAACATGAACACCAAAGGCCTGCAGGTTTACTTCAAAGAATGCCAATTCTAGATGGAAGAGAGAAAGAATAGCCATGGATTTTGTGGTTGGCCTTCCCAAGACCTTGGGGAAGTTTGATTCTATTTGGATAGTAGTCGATAGATTGACTAAGTCAGCCCACTTTATTCCGATAAGAATAGAATATAATGTTGAACAATTGGCTAAAGTTTATGTGAAAGCGATAGTGAGGTTGCATGGGGTGCCCCTTTCTATCATCTCAGATCGTGGTACACAGTTTACATCTAAGTTTTGGAGGAAATTACATCATGAATTGGGCACAAAACTCACTTTTAGTACAACTTTTCATCCATAGACAGATGGGCAATTGGAGAGAATTATCCAAGTGTTAGAGGACATGTTGAGGACATTGGGATAAGTTCTTATAATAATAGTTATCACGGTAGCATAGATATGGCACCGTTTGAGGCACTCTATGGGAGGGGATGTAGATCACCCATAGGATGGTTTGATGCTGGGGATGTGAAACCATTGGGGATTTATTTAGTGAATGATGCTCAAGATAAGGTGAGGAGTATTCAAGCTAAGCTTCTAGCAGGCTAGAGTAGACAAAAGAAGTATGTGGATCATAAGGTAAGAGACATGGCGTTTCAAACCGATGAAAATGTTCTTCTTAATGTATCACCCATGAAAGGGGTGATGAGATTTGGTAAGAAAGGTAAGTTAAGTCCGCGATACATTGGTCCATTTGAGGTTCTTGAGTGTGTGTAATCGGTAGCGTATAGATTGGCCTTACCTCATATTTTATCGGGAGTTCATCCGGTATTCCATGTGTCCATGTTGAAGTGGTATCATGGTGACGGGGATTATATCATTAAGTGGGACTCAATTGTATTAGAAAAAGACCTCTAATATTTAGAGGAACCGATTGTAATTCCTCATTGTGTTGTGCGTAAGTTGAGGACCAAAGAGATTAAGGTTCAATGGAAACATCGTCCAGTTGAAGAAGCTACTTGGGAAACCGAGAAGGATATGAGAGAAAAGCATCCCAAATTATTTGTCAATTTAGGTACTATTTCATTCCTTCCTTAGCCTATTTTTCCTAAGTTTGTCACTCGAGGATGAGTGATAAGTAAATTGGTATCTATTGTAACAACCAGGTTCCATTGTTATAAGAAGCCAACAGGGAAAAATTTGGGGTCGAAAAACTTTTTGGTAGTATTTGGATTTTCCCAACCTAGTCCAGATTTGGACGAAATAGGAGTCATTAAGGTGTAGGAAAATCTGGTAACAATTTGGTGAATTATTTATGATTTTGATTACATTAGTGGATAGATAACTCGTTAAGGAATCCGTACGACTATACGGAATGGAATTCGGGCAAGTAGAACTCCCGAAATTGATCTTAGCGTGAAGGGTATTTTCTGAACGTCATTAGTTAGAGGTGTGTTGTGAATTGGGGGTCTTGGAATTCTTTATATAGCTCACTGGTTCCTATAAGCCGCCTTGGCGGGGGTTTTTGCCTCTCTAGTAGGGCCGCTACAACAGGGTGAGGGCCGATGTGGCGGGTTCGACGCGATTTAAAGTCGTAAATAAACCCCTAAATGACATTATTTTGCACTTTTTTATTTTTAGGGCTAACGAACGAACCCCAACCGACTCTTGACAGTTTTTCATCATTCTTGAAGCTAAAGGTAAGCTTTAACTCCCCGAATCCATTTTTCAATCCGTAGAACGTAATATAATGGGTAAATATCGATAGGGAAGGGTTTTTTTTATCTAGAATTATGGTGGAAATAGCCTTAAATTGGATGCTTGGGATCATGGGTTTGATCTAGGGTTCATAAAACTGTTATAGATTCGGGTAATTACTGATTGTTTATTGATTCCCGTGTTATTATGATTGTTTGTAGACCAAGAACAAGCGGAACGAATCCTAAAAGAAAGGATCAAGTTTCTTAGGGTTTCAAGTTTGTTTCGAGGTAGGTGATGGTTGTGATTCTAAGATTGTGTGATGTATGTTTGTTCTTGCTTCAATATGATACATGTATGTATATGAATGTTGCATTATTGATAACACTTGTTGTAAATGAGATAGGTGAATTATGATTGCTATGAAATCATGACTTATATGTATGATCTTGAAGATATATTGTGATTGTGATTGTGGTGTGTTGAATGGATCGGTTGCCACATTTCGGCATAACTAACTTCGATCGGTTTCCACATTTCGGCATAAATATGGGATCGGTTGTCACGTTCCGGCATAATTAATGGATCGGGTACCATGTTCCGGTATGCTAACAGTTTGGGTTTGGGTTCCATGAGAGGACCAATGATGTGATATAACTCGTGAAGTCGTTCGTTGTTCATAAATGTTGATAATATTGTATATATTCGATATATGCATGTGATTATCTTGATGTAATGACTTATATATGTTGCACTTAGTGGGATAGCTGTGTGATCCTACCAGTACTCTGTGGTTGTGTACTGATACTGCACTTGCTCTTAGTTTTGTTTAGTACGTACATCTTCAAGCAGCTATTGACAGACCTCATTTAGAAGATCAGTGATCGTTCGAATTCAAGGGTGAGCCAATTCTTCCGGGCTGCCATGAGTTCTCTTTCATCTACGTCCACCATTTTTGGACTTGTACTTTTGTTCTAGTTAGTTGATTAGTTCATTAGATTGGGGTTGCATCCGTTCTTGTTTAGACTTGTTGAACTTTACATGTTTTGATACATTGACTTTCAGGTTCTAGGTTATTTCTTCCGCATTGTTTAGTTCGATGTTAGACTTTTGTTGGAGTTTATGGGTACTCCTTATTTCTTTCCTTAGTTAAATGCTTTAGTGTTTGATTTAGTTGTTTGGTTTGAATTGTAGTAGTGGTTCTCCCACCAGAGTGTTAGTATGGGTGCCAATCACCACGGTCTTTGTCGTGACATCTACTCATAAGGGAAAACTCCTCATTCATAACTTACTAGGTGCATGACTATACCAACATAGTATGCCAAAACACCATCTCCCTTACTTAGATAATTAAACCTCTACATACTTTTCTCTAACTCTGGGCACTTTCTTATACTACTACTTATAGAATCGTAACTCATACTATCTCTTTGGGTGAAAATCTTAACCAAGCTCTAATCATACCTCCTCATAAAGATATCCACTGAAACAAGGCTTAGGGAAGAGAGTACAAATCGCTTGTAGCTTAAATGCATGATCCATATAATTATGGGTGCATTCCTGTGAAACTGAACACTTAACTTACTCATGGGCTTCTCTCAAGCCCCTCTGGACTCTCATGACTTTCTCAAGACTGTTGCTAAGAACAACTCATCCATAAGGATCTTTACACTTTACTTTTCAACCACCTCTAGTATGATGGGTAGTCGAATGAATGTGCGACACGTACGAGTATGAATAAATCTCTATAACATAGCTCGATTGCACAATTAAGGGTATGAAAGAAGGAAAACTTTTCTAAAATGTATGTAGTCCCTCATTTATAGAACTGGGGCCCTCACAACCATAAACAAGACCCTACTAACACGGCTTGATAGACACTTTAACTCTGTACTATGATACCAAGTTTGTCACGACCCGAGCCCACACCCTGAAGTGGCCGACACTCGAGAACCATTGTTGGATCCAGGCTGACAACAAGCGTAAGACTAACTTAAGCATATAAAAGCTTAAAAACTGAATAATTTCATGAAACTCAATTACAAAATTTTAACTCAAATGAAAAACTTTGAATAAAAATAAATTATTCAACTCGCCATAAAATAGGCCACTTAAGTCTTTAAAACATATAATAAAATAAATGAACAAAATTATGAAACTCTATAGTCTATCTATGAAGCCTTTAAATGAAAAATATGGAAGTCGGGAGAAGACCCACGACACCCTAACAACGGATATAACTGAAAGTAAAAGTGGAACCCTTCGGAAGTAAAGAGGCTCACCATAGCTAATTCGAAATTTATGTGGTATCAATGAAGTTCTTGTTGATGACACTGAATACCTGTATCTGCATCATGAAAGGATGCAGGAAAAATGGCTAATTACGTGGAATGTACGAGCATTTAAGGGAAACTTTAAAGCATAACATAAGCTTGAACTTGATAAAAAGGAAACATACTTACCTCTTTTCAAACTTACTCAACTCAAGGAATACTCAAGGATACTCAAAACTACTCAAACTTACTCAACTCAGAGGTACTCAAGGATAAGATACTCAACTTAGAGATTAGATATTCAACTCAAAGATATCATACTCGACTCTGGGTACTCAACTCTGGATACTCAACTCAATATAAAGAAACAATACACATGCAATATATGGAAAGTTTTTAAAATAGAACAAATCAACTCAGTGTATTTAAGAATAAAATATCAACTCAATTTATATATAATAAAATATAATATAACTTTGTAAGAGTTTGTCTAACCGACAACCATTACTATAATCTATGTGATGATACAACATCTCGCCCACGCTGCTAGAATTGTCCTATACTTTGCCGGGATATAGAACCTCTCAACTAAGTGGATCCAATATTTTATGTTAAAAAGAATTAAGGAATCATCTAAAGAGTTTGACCCTTTTTACCCACGTTGGCTACATGGTTTATGGGGGCAGTGGGTTATCTGAACTCTCCCCCATATCGGTGCTCAATACTACTCCCAAATATACTTGCTCATATGTTTAAAAACATAACTTTTTCTGTGGTTTGAGATTATCACTCAAAATTCTTTCTCTTAAAAGAAATGGTACTTAGACTGTTCAAAACTCTTTTGGAAATCTCAGTTTCCTCTCATCTTAAATGTGAAAACATTTACTCTTGGGAATACTTAGTTCCCATGTATCGTTTTAAAGAAAATGAACTTAACTTTGCTCTTTCTCAAAAACATTTCAAAATCATATTATAATATGATCATTGATGACTCGGAAAGTTATACTACATAAACATTGATGGTATATCAGGATACCATACTACTCATACATTGATGGCATACTCGATTGTCATACTAATCATGTTTTAGAAAACTCATTTCTCAAAACTCAACTTTACTATCTAAAAACTCAGTTTAAGAACTCCATTGTTGGCTTTAAAAAACTTTTTAAAATTTATTAGTCAAATCATAGGGTTCATGCGGAATTATGGACATGAACGACTCAATTCAAGGTTTTCAATAACCTTAGACAGAACTCAATACTTGAAACTCAAGAACTTCAATGATACTACTCATTTCAAAAATGCTAGACTCGTAGGGTTCATGCAGAATTATGGGCATGACCTACTCAACTCAAGGACCTTCATGGGTAACATGTAGTAGCCCCATGGTTAGGAATAAAATCCCAAAATAATTAGGAACTCAATACTCAAGACTTAGAACTTGAAGATACTACTCCTCTCAAAGATACTCAACTGATGGAGTTCATGCGGAATTTATGGGCTTGAACGGCTCGACTCAAGAGTCTAAATAACCATATGGAACTCAGGTATACAACTTTTCTCATTCTCATTACTTACTTCTTCAAACCATAACTTAAATCTACAGTTCATTTCAAAGGATTCACAATTGAACTAAAAGACTTTCTTGAACTTTACTCTTAACTCTTTCCTAAATTTGAATTATGAATTCAGGAGTTATGATACATGATATGAAGGATCTTAATAACAATATAGCAATTTGATAATTAGGAATAGAACTTTTAAAAGAAACATGAACTCAAGAACTCAAAATCAACTTATCTCAGGAATACTCAAATCTAGGAAAAGTATCCTAGATTACTCTTTTACTGATCTGAATGTAGATGTAGGGCGTGAGGACAAACTAGTCCAACACTATGATACCCTTACATACCTGAAAGACCAAGGTTCTTGAAGAATCTTGAAGAAGAACTTGATTAGAACCCTTGAAACCCTAGCTTGAAGGTAAACAATCAAGAAAACCTTTTTGAGATTCTTGAATTAGTTTCTTGAAATTTCTATGGCCAAGATTTATTATTTTCATTAGTGATTCATAATTGTATGGAGGAACTTGATTTAGAACGAATGGAATTCTTGGAGAAACTTCCCTTGAAGAAGAATCTTGAAAACGATTGAAAGAATCTTAAATGGAGTCTTCTACTTTGATTTTTCCTTAGGGTTTTGCCCTAGGGTTTGAGAGAGAAGAGAATGATGGACTAAAAGATGAAAATCTGATTGTTTTGAGCCTTTATTAGTCAAAAAATTCTTTTAGGGCTTTCTTGGAGGTAAAAAAAACAAAAACAACCCTTTTTAATGTTTTCCCCTCGGATAAATTCGTAACAACAATGTATAGGATACTAAAATAGTTATAACTTTTTAGTCAAAAATTGGATTTACGCAAAAAAAAATTGGCGTTGGAAAGTAGATTCAAATACCTTTAATGCAATAGGTTATGGCTCATGTAACTCTATATAGTCTAAGAGATATGGTCATTTTGAAGTTGACCCAAGTAGAATCTTACATCAAAACTTAATCGATAAGGAAACTTCAAGAACACTTATCAAGAACTCATCAAGAAATTAAATTGCTCAATATTTACGGATAGATTCGCAAAAGAAACTCATGTTTGGTGTGTGGGTGAACGAACCCAACACTATGGAAGCTTACATACCTCAAAGAACTAGGTTTTTGGGTGAAATCTTAAATTTCTTGAACGAACGCTTGAAACTTTGAACTTTTTCTCCTCTTGAATCTTATCTCTAATCATTTTAGACTTCTAAAACCTTACTAAAAACACTTAAACTCGATTGGGTAATGAAAAGACCAAAATACCCCTCATATTCTTGGGTAACTTTCCTTAATTGGACAGCCCGACTTAAAACGCGCATATCTCCCTCATACGAGCTTGAAATTTAGCAAAATCGGTGGCGTTGGAAAGATAATTCAAAGAAATTTAATTTTCCATCTCATGGCACACCTAACTCATCCACTGAGAGTTATGGTCGTTTGAAGTTGACCCAAAACTCATAACTTGCAAAATTTCAGATTTTGCTATTTCCAATTTAGTTCTTTTTGGAACTCAAGGTACTAAATCTAGTGACCTGACCTTAATACTTAAGAAATTTTAAATTCCTTGGTAAAATCCTACTGACAACGAAGGATGGTTCGAGTCTTACTTCAAAAAAATTTCTATGGTGTTACAATACACTAGGTCATAAACAAAACTTGGAGCTGCTCCTTTTCCTAGAGTTCTGTTATTTCCATGAGTACCTAGCCTCATTGCTTGTGATTACACATCATTAGGAGCACTTCCAGTGACATTTAACTCATGATATACCTCAGCAAGGTCATTCATTTCTTTCCTTATTAAATAAAAGTAAATCAATTGATAGTTAACAAAATATTTATGGAATGAAAGTACCTTTATATTTATAACAAATTGGAATTTACCGTAACTTCACCAGCTATATCATTTATTGGTTGATAGTTCTTTGTCGTATGTATTTTTTAACACACTAGTCAACCTTACTTATGTTAGACGTCTGAATTAGGTCACACAAATAGTAGTAGATATATTTGTTTTGATTTATTAAAGAACTAAGTAGGTAAAAAAAGTTTCTCCACTAAGCAATATGGTGAATCGGGTGAGTAGATGGATACACTTGCATAGTTATAATTTCTTTGGTTGTCATAATCAAAAAGGAGTTTTAAATTGAACAGGTTTCATATTTGGAAAATAAGTGTAAAGCCTTATGGAAAAATAAATTAAGGTGCCACATGACTGAATTTGCTACTATATAAAGGAATCAATCGCACATAATCCTCACCTATTGAAACTCATAGAAACAGGTTTCCAAGCAAAGGCCATATGCAACAGTTTCAAAGGAGAAAAAAAAAAGAACAAGTGATCTAGATTGCTCTTTCTTTCATAATTTTAGTTGTATTAGTGTTATGATTGAGCTGTAATAATTTTATTTCTAATTACAAATATGTGATTAAAATTAACTATACATTTAAAACATCTACTTTAAACTGAATTAAGTAAAAAAGTGTATCACACATTATCATAAATCATAACAAATATTCATTAATTTATTATAAATAAAGAGAGAACTCTCTTACCATGAAACAACAAACAATCATTCTTGCACTTATCATTACATAGTATGCTTCCAAAACTATTTCTAAATCCTACAAAGTGTATGAAATTATATATCAACTAGAAATTTAAATTTAGAAAAACAAAACTAGTAAAAATAACAGATGAAATAGTGGACAAAGACATATTAATTTTTTCTTGATTGTCCATCTCCCTTTTGCAAATTCACCAAACCACCTTTGTGTTTTCAGGAATAGACACATTATATTCTTGATATGTCATAAAAATCCAAGAAGCGGAAAGGGGGTTGGGGGAATATAAATTTTACAAAGATAATAGATTGAATCTTGATATCTAGTATAAAGCTATAAAGCACTCAAATAATAATAACTACATAAATCACTTTAACTATAGAAACAAGTAAACCTTATTTGGCTAAACTATTCTTTGGTTATTAAACACTAAGTCAAAGTCTAGAATGTCATATACTTTCATCTACAATTGACGCAAATAAGCACAAATAAATATTATTATTGCAGTTGTAAATAACATTTCAATATATTAAAATCATCATAGGAATAACCAATACCATATCGTGTATGTGCTAAAATACAAACAAGATACATTATGAGGCATCATGGACACATCTAAAGCCTTAAGAGCCTTTTGCATCTAGGCCACATTGTTATGTCAAAGTTTATTTCACATTACATTAGGAATCAAAATTGCAGTATGCAGTTCCCAATCATTATATAGATTCTAATATGGATAAAAATTAACATAATCAATTAATAAACACTAATATTAAATTCCATAAATTTAAGATTAGCCATATAAATTATTGGGATGGAAAAGAAGGCCTTTCATAAAGAGATCGGATGTATCTGGATATTTTCACCATAGATTTGTCTAAAAAAAAACAAAAAAATAGATAGAGATGAGGAAACAAATATAAGAAAATGAAGAAATGAAGGAGAAAGATCTTACAAAGGATGTCTTCCAAAACACTCAAGACTTGGTGCCTCTGTCAAAACCATCTACGAATCCACTGCATCTACCGGAACATACCTCTACAAAAATGCAATATAAGTTCAAATATTGAAAGAATTTGAAGGAAAGAAGGATGTAAAGGGAGGTAGCTCATTACTTCTGTGAGCGGAGAAAGAAGAGAAGAGATAACAGAGGTAGGTGTCAATCATCCACAACCAAAAGAAATGAAAAACCATGGCAGTGTTAGCTTCTTGGGATGGAGGAGGGGACAAGGAACAAAGAAAGATTGAGAAGAGAGAAAGAGGATAAGAAAGAAACCCACTTTGTAAGAAACTTTTATAGAGCCCTAGCCGATTCCCTTATTGTACTGGGGCTTGAGATTTTTTGTTTTGGCTTTAGTTTATTTCATTTAGGCTTCTTGGTCATATTTTGTACATACATTTTATTTTATAAAGGTGACTTAAGCTCTATCAAATTTATTTTAAAAATATAAAAAAAAAAAATTAAATTAGATAACAAATATAGAAATTTTCAATAAGAGTAGTGTCATATAACACAAACGATTCAATACATAATGTAGATACACCTTATAGAAAACAATGTCACGTTATAATTCCACTAATTAAGTGCATTATGATTTTTCTATAACATCTATAGAAAACAAATATAGGAACTCATGTAACACCTTAGAACTGTACTCTTAGAATCTTCATCATTCGTCGTAAGTATATGAGTTTGAACTAGATTTTCACGCCCTGAGCCTACAGCCTGGGCGGGACTGGCACTCGAGAACCATTGTTGGCCCCAAGTGAACCATTGGCTTGACTTACTACTCAGCAACAGACTTACTCATGATAAAATGACATTAAAAGTAAACTAAAATCTCAATAAATAACTTAGAATGTATAAAGGAACATTCATTGGCCAAAATGGCACTCAAGTCTCAAACATAAAAACAAGAATTGAAAGACTGAAGAACTAACATCAACTATGTATATGAAGCCTCGAACAACTGCAATGGATGTCGGGACAAGACCCACGACATCCTAATGAACTAAAATGATAAAGTAATGAAAAAGGAGTCCTCCGGAAGCAAGAAGGCTCACCAACAACTCTGAAGCTCAACTAGAATCAACGATGCACTAGATATTGATCCCGGTTACCTGTATCTGCATCATAAAACGATGCAGGCCAAATGGAATCAGGTCATTGAATGTACGAGAATGCGAGGGGAATTCTAAAAAAATACATAAGCTTGAAAGGAACTGAAAGAACATACCTATTCTCAACTCAACTCAAGTCATTTCAATATAAAGCAATAATTAAATGAAGTATAGAGAAAAGCTTTTAAAACGTGGATAACAACTCTAAGTATTTAGAAATACAATAGTAACTCTGTATGTATGCAAAGATACAATATAAACTCTAGATGTATATATAAATACTATTTGCTTCTGTATATATAAGAATACAAAATACTTTTGTGGGAGTTTCTCTAACCGACAACCATCACTTAAGAGCTATTGTGATGATACAGTGTTTTACCTCACGTGGTCAGGCCTTTCCTATACCTTGTTGAGGGTATAAAACCTAACTACTAAGTGGATCTACAAGTCTGTGCTAAAAAACATTAAAGAATTATCTAAAAAGTATGACCCTTTTCTACCTATGGTGGCTACATGGTTTATAGGGGCTGGGAGTTCTCTGAACTCTCCACCATATGCTAAAAAGGACTAAAGAATTATCTAAAAACATAACTCTGTGGTTTGAGATAATTACTCAAAAACTAGCCCAAAGGCTCTCTTGGAAATCAGTCTTTCCTCTCTTGCTTAATTGTGGAAGCATTTTACTCTTTACTGAAACTAGCTCAAAGGCTCTTTTGGAAATCCTAGTTTCCTTTTTTGTTTAGATGTGAACACATACTCTTTGGGAATACATAGTCCCGATATACTCTTTTGAATAAATGAACTTAAATATTTACTCTTTACTCAACTCAAAACTCAGATCTTAAAGCAAAGTTAAAACATTTGTAAAAGACTTTTGGAATACTCTATGCCCTTCTCTTGACTTGGTTGTTAACTTTCCTTGAATTTGAATTTATGGATTCAAGGATTGTTATTTGTGATAGGAAAGATCTCATGATTTTTAGGAGTGTTTTTAGATATTTAAACTTGAGAAACGGTCAAGCAATCATTGTGTGAAAGCAAGTCCGTGATTCAAAGATGCATTTTAATATTTGGTCGCGAAATGAATTTTGAGGCAGAAGGGTCTGTGACCTATTTGCAATGAGGAGAAAAAATTTCTTGTTCTGAGGAACAGGCCTGTGACGCAAACCAGGTACCCAGATTTGCCCGACTTGTTCCTTATTCGCTTTTTACACCAATTTGCCTAAATTCGATTCTTTTTCTCTATTTCTCTTTAGATTCAGAGACCCAGCATATATACACAAGAATCTAATCAAACACAACTCTAAAATCGACACGATTCCATCAAGAACTCAACAATCCCAACTTAACTCAAGAACTAAAATAATATTCAAGAACACAGTTCAAACTCATAAGCTTTCAACTTTCTAGAACGAATTTCACAGAACTAAACATCATTGGCGCGTGGGTGAACGAACTCAATGCTATGAAAGTCTCACATACCTCTTTAGGGATCAACCATTGGCGAAACGACTTCGATTCCACAAGAAATCTCCAATAACACTTGACTTTTCTCCTCTTTTATCCTCTTGAGTTCTTCCTCTAAAAACCCTAGCGTAAAATATTTGAGTGCGTAAACTGAACTAACTCAGTTTAGACCCGAAATAATTTACTAAAAACATATTTAATTAATTCGGTACAGAAAAGATAAAAATACCCCTTTAAAATCCGGTTAACTTCCCTTATTCGGACAGCCCAACTTCAAAGGGGCATATCTCGCTAATACGAACTCAAAATTGATCAAACTCGGTGGTGTTGGAAAGATAATTCAACGATCTTTCCTACGGTATCTTGTATCACACCTAATTCATATTGAGAGAGGAGTTATGGTTGTTTGAAGTTGACCCAAAGTTCATACGTAGCTTAACTTTGTCAAACATTCCAAATTTGATTATTTCAAAAAATGGTTTCTTTCAAATTATAAGTCTTTCTAGTAGCGGGGCTTTACAATATCTCCCCCTTGGGAAAATTTGTCCTCAAATGAGATTACTCTTAGAAGGCTATGGCTTAACATCTAACACCTAGCTCAAACACCAAACAAGCAAAATGTAAATACAACATGCCAACTTAAAATAAAAGCCAAGAAAGGATTAGTACCTTAATTTTGGAACTTCTCCGGATTCGAAGAGATGTGGGTATCTCTTCTTCATATCTTCCTAAGCTTCCCAAGTAGCTTCCTTAAAAAATTGATTCCTCCACAGAACTTTTGACTGATGCTACATCCTTGGTCCTCAACTTGAAAACTTGGCGATTTAAAATATGAACATGAATCTCCTCATAAGACAATCTATCTTTAATACCAATATCTTAAGTTGGTATAATCAATGAAGGATCACCCATACACTTCTTCAACATATAAATATGGAACACTAGATAAACTGCTACTACCTCTTGGGGTAGCTCCAACTCATAAGCTACGTTACCAATCCTTTTGGATATTCTGTAAGGACCAATATATCGGGGGCTAAGTTTCCACTTCTTACCAAATCTCATAACACCCTTCATGGATGAAACATTAAAGTAAACCCAATCATCAACTTCAAACTCTAAGTCCCTTCTCCTAAAATCTGTATAGGATTTCTAACGACTCTGCGCTGTTTTCAACCTCTCTTGAATAACTTTCACTTTCTCCATAGCTTGATGAACTATGTCTGGTCCTATCAACCCAGTTTCACCAACATCAAACCATCCAATTGGATATCTGTACCTTCTACCATAAAGGGCTTCATAAGGAGCCATCTGAATGCTAGAATGCTAACTATTGTTATAAGCAAACTCAATGAGAGGTAGGTGATCATCCAACACTCTTGAAATCTACCACACAGCCCCTCAACATATCTTCTACAGTCTGAATAGTTCACTCTGCTTGACCATCTGTCTGAGGATGAAAAGCAGTACTGAAGTTCATATTTGAACCCAAGCCTTTCTGGAATGACTTCCAAAGCTTTGCAGTAAATTGCATAACTTTGTAAGAAATAATCGGAACTACCACCCCATGAAGTCTAACTACCTCTTGAAGATACAACTTGGCATAGTCCTCGACTAAATAGGTAGTCTTTACTGGCAAAAAGTGGGCTAATTTTGTCATTCTATCAATAATCACCCAAATAGAATTATGTTTCATGCGAGACCGTGGCAACCCACTAATATAATCCATATTAATCGTCTCCCACATCCATTTATGAAGATCTATATTTTTGAGCCATACCACCTGTCTTTCGGTGCTCTACTTTAACTTGTTGACAATTCGGGCATTTAGCAACGACCTCAGCAATACCTTTCTTGATACTATTCCACCAATATACTTCTCTCAAGTCATGATACATCTTTGTGGAACCCAAATGAATAGAATATTTGGAGCTATGAGTGTCCTCCATGATCCTCTCTTGGAGGTCATCCACCAGTGGTACACACAATCTACCTTGATACCGTGGGGGGGACTGGCACTCGAGAACCATTTTTGGCCCAAAGCAAACCCATGGCCTGGCTTACTACTCAGCAGAAAACTTACACATAAAGATGCCCTGTACTCAACAAAAATAAGAGCAAGTGCAACATCAGTACAGAACCACAGTGTACTGGTAGGATCACACTGTTATTCCACTAAGTGCAACATACATAAGTCATTACAACAAGATGCTAACATGCATATATCGAACATATACAATATTATCAACATTTACTAACAAGGTACAGTTTCATCATTCTCAAGATACACAATTAAAGCAAATCATTAGTCCTCTCATGGAACCCAAACCCAAACTGTTAGCATACCGGAACGCGATACCCGATCCAATGATTATACCGAAACGTGGCAACCGATCCCATAGTTATGCCGGAACGTGGCAACTAATCCAAGTTAATTATGTCGAAACCTGGTAACCAATCCATTTAACACACCACAATCACAATCACAAGTATATCCTCAAGATCATACAATTAGGTCATGATTTCATGACAATCATAATTTATCTATCTCATTTACATCAAGTGTGATCAATAATACAACATTCATATACATACATGTATCGGAATGAAGCAAGAACAAACATACATCACACAATCATAGAATCACAACCATCACCTACCTTGAAACAAGTTTGAAACCCTAAGAAACTTGATCCTTCCCTTTCCGAATTCGTTCCGCTTGTTCTTGGTCTACAAATAATCATAATAACACGTCAATAAGCAATCACTAATTACCCGAATCTATAACAATTCTATGAACCCTATATCATACCCCTGGTCCCAAGAATCCAATTTAGGGTTGTTTCCACCATAATTCTAGATAAAAAATCCTCCCCCAACGATAATTACCCATTCTATTACGTTCTACGGATCGAAAAATGGATTCGGGGAGATAAAAGCTTACCTTTAGCCTCACAAATAGTGAAATACTGTCAAGAGTCGCCTGGGGTGTTTTCCTTAGCTCTAAAAATCGAAAAGTGCAGAATAAAGTCGTTTAGGGGTTTATTTGCGACTTTAAGTTGCGTCGAACCCACAACAGTGGTTGTCTTCCGCTTTAGCGTCCCCGCCAAAGCGGTAAAAACCACCACCAAAGTAGCTTGCACGAACCAGTGAGCTATTTTAAAAATTCCAAGACCCCCATTTCACAATACACCTCTAACCAACGACACTCAGAAATACCTTTCACTCTAATATCGATTCCATGAGTTCTACTCGCCTGAATTCAATTTTGTTAAGTCATATGGATTCCTGAACGAGTTATCTATCCACTCATGTAATCAAAATCGTAAATAATTCACCCCACTATTACCAGATTTCCCTACACCTTAATGACTCTAATTTTGTCCAAATCTGGACTAGATTGAGAAATTCCAAATACTACGAAAATGTTTTTCGAACCCAAATTTTCCCCGTTGGCTTTCCTATAACTATGGAACCAGCTCATTACACATAATGTTATAGTGATTGATTGAAATAATGAGGTACAATTTGTTGGCTTACTCTGCTTTAAAATCTAGACTACACTTTCCATTACTGTATCTTTTTCTTCTATTTACCCCTTGCCAAGTTACTTTTTTATTTAGTGTCACCACTCCAATGACTACAGGCTGCACGATGCAAACACCTTCAACCACAACCAACACGGGTGGATCTCCTTACGTGACAAATTCGGATGTATTAAGAGGTGTCAAGAGCAGTTTGGTCCATTGGGTGCTGGCATGAACACAGATAAAAGCCATGGTGGTACCTCACTGCAATAGGGCAACCTGTTTCCTTTATAACATTACTATAATTGTTTCTGCACTTGCATTATTTTAAGCTAAATAAAAGAACAGTTTCACTATTTGTGTACTATAGGATATTTGTGGGGGCTTATGTTGAAATTGTATGAGCATAAAATTTGCATATGCCTATATATGCATATGATGCTATTACTATAATTGTTTGGAACTTGTTTTTCCTTCCCATCTCTTTTGAGGTCTAAAGATAGTAGTTCTTTGAGTCCTCTCTAGTTGATTTATGTAATGAGACCCTTGCAATCCTTGTGTTGATGATGTTTATTTTTTTTAATTTACTGAACTTAATATGTGTAAATTTTTAGTTCCCGTTGCAGGGTTTTTAGGTATTTATTTTTCCACCATTAAACCATTGTGGATTTTTCAATTAAAATATTATGTGATTTACTTTTATTCTCTTCTAACACTAAGTTTGGCTACAAGTAATTCGTAAAAACAACCACTAAATCATGTTCATCATAAAATTTTCGAACCCAAAACCTTAAGATTAGAGATTAAGTACTTATCATTACTCATGCCTCGAGCCTACACCCTGGATGCGACCGACACTTACAATCATTGCCGGTCCCCAGAAAACCCTTGACCTGACTACTGAGCGGAAAACTATACATATACATGCAGAAACATTATAAAGTAAACATTTAAAATCAATAAACGATATCTCATGGAAAAGTCAAAAATAAATCATAATATAAATAATGTTAATAATAATAAAAATGTTTAAAACTTCTGAATGCTCAAAACTTAATTGACTCACTAACTTTGTCAGTCTATGAAGCCTATAATAAATGAAGATAGGTTTCAAGACAAGACTCACGACTACCTAACTATTCAACTAATAATGACTAAAAAAATCAAATAAATTAAACTAACTAAATAGGAGCCCTTCAGAAGTGAAGTGTTCTCACCGACTGCGGATAAAAGAGATCTTAGTGAACATCTCTATTAAGAGTACATGAAAATGCATCATAAAACCATGCAGCGCCAAATTACGTCAATACATGAAATATATGGTATGTAATGAAGTTGAATGAAAAAAGTAACTTAACTCAATGAAAGATTGAAAATAACTCATCTGAAGTAAAACATAAATGTAAAATGAAATCATTAAAAGCTTTACAAATAGGTATGCAATGATAGTGAATACTGAAATAAAATACTCTACTTTGTTGGGGAGTTTCTCTAACCGATGATGAATCCACGATTTGGACTCATTTAGGGCTATATTTTGATAGAATTAGTGTCCTCAAATGCATATTTTGTTTTAATATCTGATGAAAACACTTAAGTTTCAGATATTTGGAGTTTGACGGAAAGCATGGACACTACTTAGCAAAAATGAATGAAGGCAGCTGAAAGAACGAAGAAATGAAGATCTGAGAATCGCTGAACCCGTCCAGCGAGTCGCCAAAAGGTCTTATCCTCGCCTTTTGTTCCAGTGTGTTGAGCCCTAAAGGAAAGGATAAAATCTCTGATGAAAGGAGCAGTCGGTGTGTCGCAGAGCAGTTTCGTGAAGTAGTAGGAGAAGTTCAAGTCTGCGATGAAAGGAATAGTCGGCGCATCACCGAGCAGTTCCGCGAAGCAGTACCTTATCGCCTAATGCCTCAGAACATGAAAACGCTAAAGACAAAAGCAGAATGGAGATTAACCAGAACAAAGGGTGGATCGGCGAGCATGCTGGTGATCCCGACCAATTTCGTCGAGTGGTCCTCCGCAGCACAATTTTTAAACACTATAAATACTTGCTTAAAATGTTAGCTTAGAATCAATCATTGTATTATCAGATTGTTACCGTTTTTTAGAGTTCTTAGCTCTTAAGGGTTTTTGGAGACTTTGTTCTAAAACTTGGAAGTCAAAAAGGGTTTCAAAGCCAAGAAATTGGATGTGGGTCTTGAAGATTCTTCACTCTTGACACGTTTTAAGACTCAACTTCCAATGCAAGTGTCTACGATTGTACAATAGTAAAGTAACTGAACCAAGGGTTGGGGTCGAGTCCCAAGGGAGCAATTCCTGAAAATTAGTGGTTAAGTGCAAAAGTGCTAAAGCTAACCATAGCTAAAGACTTTATCGAATGAAGACATGACAAATTAAAGGGTTTGACACGAGTGCCAATTATCAATTGGGGGGGTGGGGGGTTTGTAAACAAGTAAAGCGCAAAATCAACAAAAAATAAAGAGAGATACGAATATGGAGACGGGATTCTTAGGATGTGATAGGAATATAGAATAAACTAAACTATTGGGTACATGCTTTTGATAATAAATCCATTGAATATTTGTGACTAGGCTAGACTATAGTGGGGGCAAATTCTCTCTCGAGTAACCTACGCCAAATCAACTTGGTTTCTCTCAAACATCGAGTTGCCGCATGAAGAACAGCCTCTACCTTAGCCCACTCACTCTCTCGAGCTGAGTGTGTGGGAGAAAGACTAGGGTTCACTCTCTCGAGCTGAACCTCATGTCGACCTAATCCCACCGACCATCAATTTAGTAGTCTTAGTTTTACGACCTCTCTCTCGAGTAAGCTGAAAACACAAAGTTGAAATCATTTTTACAACTACAATTTCATTAAGTTCCACCGCAACTACTAAACGAAATCACATCTACACAACAAATAAACCATCAACAGGCAAGACCCAACAGATAATCTAACCCATATTCACAAAATCACACCTCAAGAATCGGGGTTTTAGCTAGACATGTAAAAGAGATAAAAAGTTATACCAATCCTAGTTTCCATCAATGGGTATGCAAAATTAAGTCATAAAACAGGTCAAGAGTGAAGAATCCACAAGACCCAAGTCCAAAATCTTGGAGTTGAAACCCTTTGAATCTTCAAGTTCTTCAAAAACCCTCTCCAAACTTAGAGAGAATATTGTCTCTCAAAATTGTATTCCAAACTTAATACAACTAAAACTGACTACTAAGAATAAAAACTGAACTAGTATTTATAGTTTTCAGAAAATGTGTTGCGAAGGAACAATTCGGCGCAGTTAGTCGGGATCGCCGATACACTCGGCGATCTGCCCTTTGGTCTGCTTTATCGCCTTTCAGCTCTTGCCTTCAGCATCTTCGCATCCTGGATCATTGGGCGATATAGTACTGCTTCACGGAACTGCCCAGCGACATATCGGCTACTCCATTTCACCACCGATTTGATCCTTTTCTTCAGGGCAAAGCACATTGGAACAAAAGGCGAGGATAAGACCTTTTGGCTACTCGCCGAACGCGTTCGGCAATTCTCAGATCTTCATTTCTTTGTCCTTTCAGCTGCCTTTGTTCCTTTTTGCTAAGTAGTGTCCACGCTTTCCCTCAAACTCCAAATACCTGAAACTTTAGGGTTTTCATCAGATATTGAGACAAAATATACATTTGAGGACACTAATTCTATCAAAACATAGCCCAAAATGAGTCCAATTTGTGGACTCATCAACATCCCCAACTTAAAATTTTGCTTGTCCTCAAGCAAACTCAAGTTTAGCCGTTCAAAAAAAGTGTCTCGAAAAGTGCTACACAAAACTCAATCATGAATGCACACAATAAGACTCAATTTACTTATGTAAAGATCAAATGTGCACTCAAAGATTCAAGTTGTGACTCACTAATATCAAAGAATCGCATGCTCACAATACTTGCTTCAAATGCAAGTTCAAGCTCAACCAATGTGTTCAAATGCCCTCACACAAGGAATGATTCCATATTCACGCACAATGGTTTGCAATTTAAAGCTTCGAAATCAAATGCAATGCTCACACTCACAAAGATGAACACGTGCATACTTTCACCCATAGGTTTGGTCGTATTTTCCGATCAACATGCAATTAACCAGACTAAAGACTGGATCGCCGAGCCTGTCAATGATCCCGACTAATTTTGCCCAGTGGTCCTCCACAACATAATTTTTAAACACTATAAATACTTGTTTAAAATGTCAAAATCAATCATTCTATTATCAAATTGTTACAATTTTTTTAGAGTTCTTAACTTTTAAGGTTTTTTGGAGACTTTGTTCTAAAACTTGGAAGTCAAAAAGGGTCTCAACGCCAAGAAATTGGACGTGGGTCTCAAAGATTCTTCACTCTTGACACGTTTTAAGATGTAATTCGTCATACCCATTGATGGAAACTGAGATTGGTATAAAATTTTATCTCTTTTACTGGTCTAGCTAAAACTGTAATTCTTAGGGTGTGAATTTGTGAATATAGGTTAAGTTAATTGTTGGGTCTTGCTTGCTGATTGTTTAATTGTTGTTTATTTGTCATTTCGTGTAGTAGTTGTGTTTGAACCTATTGAAATTGTAGTTGAAAATACGATTTCACCTTTGTGTCTTCGGCTTGCTCGAGAGAGTGAACCCTAGTCCTTCTCCCACACATTCAGCTTAAGAGAGTGAGTGGGCTAAGGTGGAGGTTGTTCTTCATGTGGCAACTCAGTGTTTGAGAGAAACCGAGTTGATTCGGGGTAAGTTGCTCGAGAGAGAATTTTCCCCCAGTATAGTCTATCCTAGATACAAATATTCAATGAATTTACTATCAAAAGCATGTACCCAATGATCTAGTTTGGCCCGTATTCCTATCACATCCCAAGAATGTCATCTCCCTGAGTAGTACTCTTTGCAATTGTCGCTGATTTTTGCTTACTTGTTACAAACCCCCGTTGTTAATTGGCACTTTTGTGTAACCCCTTAGATTTAGTATGTTTGTATCCGATAATATTTTTAGCTACGACTAATTAGAACTTAATTTTATTTTTCTATTAATTCTCAAGCCCACTCCCTTGGGACTCGACCCCAAACCTTGGTTGGGTTACTTTACTATTGTACGATCGTAGACACTTCCATTGGAAGTTGTGTCTTGATTACGCAAACATCAACCGACAACCCTCACTATGAGCCTCATGATGATATAATGTCTCACCCACGTTGCCAAAATGATCCTATACTTTGTCGGGGTATAAAACGCAACTCAACTTATATATCCACTAAAGATCCTTCTTTAGGCAAATGAGGAGTCGTCCAAATTACGATACGATCCTATCTACGCTTGCTTAGGTCATGGGTTTTGAGTTATCTCAACTCTTAACCAAATCGGTGCTCAGTACTACTCCCAGAATATATGCAATAATACTTATATAATATTACTCACTAGGTTGAGTTAATACATAAAAAGGCCCTCTTTGAGGGATAACTGAGCTTTACTTTACTAAATGAAATGCTCCAGAAAACCATTTACATTTTTCTCGAAATAGTACTTCTTTTCTCAATGCAAAATAATATATTTGAAACCATTACTGTTCCTTTAAAACTTTTCTCCAATGATGTTTAAAAATCTACTTGGACTCTCTTTAAATTCCGAAATCAATGTATGGTAATACTTACACAAAAGCTTTCAACGAAATCTCAATGACTAGGGTTCATGTGATAAGATAAGCATGAACAACAACTAGAATAAAAATTCATAAAGTATCATAATCTCAGTAGTTAAGAAAATCAGAATACAGAATACAGAACACAAACCAAACTCATAATTCATGGAACTTTTGATAGAACCCCAAATGTATCTCTTTACTGACGAAATTTAGATGTAGGGTATGAGGACGAACATAGTCCAATACTATGAATAGCCTTACAAACCTGAAAGAACAAAGTTCTTGAAGAAACTTAAAGAAGATGCTTGAAAATCGTATCTTCTGCTTTGCTTAAGGTGGTTTCTGAGTTTGAGGGAGTTACAAGTGTAGGAACAAAGTCTTGAGTGTGAAAAGCATTTTAGAATATGCGTAATGTCGTGGCTTAGACTTAGCAAAAGTGGAAATATAAAAAAAAAACTTTCAAAAACCTTCCACGAGTCCATCTACGGTCCGTGGTTTGATTTACGGACTATAGATCCCATCTACTGAAGTTAGACTAAAATTTTGAGATTCAAAACTTCATTCTACGTACTCAAACTATGGCACATAGATACTTCATTGATCCATAACTAGGTCCATAAGAATTGGACCCAAAAAATGACTATCAATTTTTTTTCCATGAGTGAACAGAAGAAGTTGTACTTTGATCCATGACCCGTAGATCAGGTCCTTAGTTACTGACTTTGAAAACTATGTTGTGGTAGTCTTTATTAAACGGTCATAACTTTTTATTCCGAACTCTAAATAAGGTAAACTTGGTTGCATTGGAAAGAAAACTCATAGAAATTTAAGTTGATATATCATAGACCATGTAATACATCATATGTTGAGATATATGATTGTTTGAAGTTGACCTATTTAGAATCATATATCAAAACTCAGTCGAAAAGGAAGCTTTCAACTCAACTTGGTGCTAGGGGATTCTTGTGACCTTAATTCATCTCAGCATCTACCTTAACATGTAAGAACAATTAAAGAATCATGTTATACGACCTTATACGCAAATGAAGAGAGTTTCGGGTCTTAGCTTAGAAATTTTTGGGGTGTTACACCATCCACACAACTTCTCTTCTTGTGCAGTGAGTTTCTTAATCAACAATTCCACATGATGAATAAAACATATATAATGACAACTTTCAGTCATCAAGAAAATCAATGAACACAAAACAATTTTTAATTGTGATGGCACTCGACTATCCCAAGTCACTGAATCAAGACGTATATAGATCCAATTTATACTTGGAAGCTAAAACATACAAGTTTAACAGTTGAATTATTAATAAAGCTAAAGTCGAATAACAATATGGAAGCAAAACAATCTCCCAAGAATTACTGTTACATTGTCGTGATCAAAACTAAAAGACATTGTACAAATAACTCAACTAGTAGAAAGAGCAACAATGCAAATGCAAAAACATAAAGCTAGAATGCGTTATGTCTATTTTCTTGAGACAAAAACAAAATCCGAACAAAAATTACTCAAGTCAGCCGAAAAAAAATGCCATGAATGTAGTTGCATTACCATACATAGCCAACAAACAATTCACAAACTAGATTGCATATAGCAGCAATAAAAGTTTATGTTAAAGATATAATTAATCAAAGCCACCTCAGAAAGTAGTTTTCGAGAAAACAATATCTAGCCTTCCTACATTTTCTCCATATATCATGTCTATCTCCATATCAATTACATTGTTGCTGCCTCTTCAGCACATCCATGTTTGTATTCTCTCATGTGGTAAAATAATCCCCACAGGAAGTGCTTGTTTTTCCTCTAGAGATTATGACTGTAAAATATTTTAATATTTTATCTTTAAACGTGATATATCTTGTACAAAATATTATTATTCAATTAATATTTGAGTAAGGCTACGATATAGATGTAAATTTCCAGAAAAACAATAGTGTACTTAAATAGTGAATGTCAATACTTTTATAAGTAGAATGTTATAGAGAAAAGTATATTACATAATTAATTAGTTCTAAAGAAAATTATCCTTTATTTTGCCGCATACTTATCATATAGATGTTGTACTATGAGAGTATCTAGTATCTTATATATGTTCTATCGTGATATAAAACATTAAACTTTTTCAATTAAAAAATTAAAAGATGAAGAAAATTTAAAGTATTATTTGTAGAATTTTTAATTTGATATAAGATCATTTTATAATCAATCACCATTTTCTTATTATTTTTATATAGTTATCAAAGAGTATCTTGTGACATAACATTTTCTTAGATCAAAATGAATACAAAATAATAGGAAATTCACACTTTAAAAAATTAATACTCAACATAAATATTAAAAAGTAAAAATATGTGGATCAATTCATAGCCAATGAAGAAGGAAGGTGAAAATATATGTTCATGATATATTCACCCTAGTGTTTCATTTGATTGAGATCTCTTGCCACCAACACTTACTTTCTCTATTCATTTTTACTTACATATCTATAATAATATAATTACTATCATGTTATATTATCATATTATAAGTAAAAGTGAAAATCTATTTTTAAAACAATAGAGTTAACATCAAAACTACTAATTCAATTAACTATGTTGATGCCCGATGTTTTAGAAAAATTAGAAAGAAACTCCATCATTTGATATTAAAATAATAAGAAATGGAAATAAAAACAAGAAATATCTTACCCCAATCATGTGCCTTTTTTGTATTTGTTTATTATTATTGTCTCTCCCACATCTTTATCTATTTATTTTATTAGAAAAAATAATAAACAATGTGTATATTTAAAGTCTCTATCAAATGAAAATACAAAAGATATTATTCAAGAAACAAAATAGGAAAAATAAATGAAAGTTCCCGCGCACTATATATAAAAGATTTATGTGTGAAGCAAAGTTCATAGATAATTGCATATTTCTTTGTTCTCTTCTTTTCTTCTTTAATAGAAAGTCAAGGACCTAAATTCCAATGCTAAGAACTTTGGCGAAACATATCAATGGATTGGGGATGAATCTTTTATGAAAATTTTAAATGATCTCAAATTGTCACAGAAAAGAGATCCCCAAGAATTTATAAGGAGTGAATGGTTGTGATTTATGACTGAAGAAACATGAAGGTAGAAATTGTTGTGACTATTCGTAGGAAATTAGTCTTTTTTTAATAAATAAAACATGTAGGTTAATTAAAGAGTATTAATGTTATAAAATGATATAAATAATATTATGTATGTATCTGATTAAAATCGTCAGAGGAAAATATCAGTGTGAATTGATGAATGATTTGCTACAATTTGTTCACCAACTCTTTCTTATGTGGTACCTCGAATTTCGTTGGGTTTCGAACTTAATCAACTATTTCAACTAATAGTTGAGATTTTTTAAGAAGAAGAAGAGTAAAATCTAAAAAAAAATGTAGTTTAAAAGTGAGAGGAAAACCCTCTATTTTTACCTAACAAATAGTAGTATGAATATGTATTGAGTGTGCCTTACTAGATAAGTCACAACCCTTCAAAAAAGTCCATGCCCATCGATAAAGACATAACCTTTTGAAAAAGTCACAACACGTCGGATAAGGCACAACCCTTTGAAAAAATCACAATCCCTTGGAAAAGACACAACTCATCAGAAATGTCACAACTCGTCAAAAAAGTCACAACCCCTTGGAAAAGTCACAACTCATCGCAAAAGTCACAATCCATTAATGTGAAAAGATATCAAATTTTAATATAACATAATAAAATAAATTGAATATTTTTAATTGGAGGTATTATAGTAATTCAACATTCATGTTTGGGAGTTCATGCTTTTAAGGTAGTATAGATAGATAGATAGATAGATATAGATTATGCACATAATCTAGGAAAGAAATATGGGCATCCAGTGACGACCAAATGAACCGCCCTATCAAATCTAAGTTCTTGCAGCCCAAGTCAAAGATAGAAAAAAAAATTGTTCATCATCTAGGTTGAAAAACTGGTATGTAATATACATCTATATATATACACAACTTATATACATAAACTAGTAAAGAAAATAGGCGTTCATTGGCGACCAAATGAAGTGCGCTATCAAAACTAAATTTTTTGAGACCAAGTCAAAGGGGAAAACAAAAGTTTTTCATAATCAAGATGGTCTAAGAATTTCTGCAAACTCGATAAAAGGCATAAAATTAAGAAAACTTTAGCCTCTAACAATGTCGAAACACAATCATCAAAGTTAGAAATCGTTAATTCTGATCAAGTTGAAATGGAATCAGCAGATTTGCAAATCTTGTGTAACATCTCGCAATTTCAAATAACTAGGAAGAAGCTAAGAATTTGGAAATAGTCATTTTTGGAAAAAATGAAAATTCTAGAAATTTGTTTAAGTTAGGAAAGGTTGAGTTTTGGTCAAATTCAAACGGCCATAACTCCTAGCTCAGGATGATTTAGATTTACCTCCAGATATGGTAGGAAATATCTTGGAATAATCTTTCTAACGCCACTAAGTTTGCGCGATTTCGATTTTGTATGTGTCAGATATGCCCTTTGGAAGTTGGGTTGTATGAATAAGGAAAGTCCAATCCGGATTTTGGAAGGGTATTTTATTCTTTTCCATACCCGATTGTTTTATTTCCATTTTAGGAGTTTAATTAGGGTAGATTCAGATTATAGTCAGTTTATAAAAGTTGAAGTTCACGCTAGGGCTTGGAGAAAAGAGAAAAGAGGAGAAAGGAGAAGAGAAATCAAGAATCGTCAAGAACGTTCGAGTTTAACTTGAGGATTTCATCAAGGGGTGATCCCTACGAGGTATGTGAGATCACATAGCATTGGGTTAGTTCACCCATGCACCAATTAAGATTCAATTCAGCAAAGTTTATTAGATTTGAAAGTAAATCCTTTGAGTTCTTGATGAAATTCATTTTGTGAGTTGTGTAGTTGACGTTTCTTGATGATTTGGTTCATGTTTCCGGGTGAAATTTCAAGTTGAATCTATCATATATTGAGGGTAGGAATGATTCTAAGTGTTTGGGGAAATAACTAAGTAAAATTAGAGGGTTTAAAGATGAAAAACGGAGAAGAAAAGTCAGGGAAAACCTAGGGACAGTCTTGGGGCGTCGCGCCCCTCATTGCCCCAAAGAGGGGCCTCTGATCTTTGACCTCTAGGGCGCCGCACCAGCCAGAGCGCCCCAGGTCAGTCTCTTATCTTCAAGGGCTGGCGCCCTGTGCCTCTCAGAGCGCCAGGGACGCCAGTTCTTCCTATTCCTCCCCTATCTTTTCGTACTAGTTCCTTAGCAATATACCTATGTTTTCAAGTTGATTCCAACACGCTTAGGTACATCTAAACATCATGAAATCATCCATAAACATGAGATCATGAAACTTGAATCCATAATTCAATTCAAGGAACGTTAAGAGTCAAGACTAGAAATTAAGAAGCAAGTCAAAAAGAAGTTTATAAAGTTTTCAAAAGTCTTTCACAAACGTTTTAACTTTGTTTTAACACCTAAAGTTCAAGTTGAGTAAAGAGTAAAGAGTAAAAATTGAAATTCATTTCTTCAAAGAAGTATATGGGGACTATGTATTCCCAAAGAGTTTATAAATGTTTTCACATTTCAGCAAGAAAGGGAACATCAATTCCAAGAGAGCTTTTAAGCTAAGTTTTGAGTAATTATCTCAAACCAAAGAAAGAAGTTTGTTTTAAACATATAAGAGAAGTATATTTTGGGAGTAGTATTGAGCACCGATATGGGGATATTAGTTCATATTAACTCAAGTCTCCATAAACCATGTAGCCATCATGGGTAGTAAAAGATCATACTTTTTAGATGAATCCTTAAGTGTGCTTTTTATCATAGACTAGTGGATCCACTTAGTTAATGTGTTCTATATGATGTCAAAGTATAGGACAATTTTGGCAGTGTGGGCAAGACGTTGTATCACCACTTAGGCTCATAGTGATGGTTGTCGGTTAGAGAAACTCCCACATAAACAATATTACTTTATTACATAAGTAAAGTTGAGTTTGTTATTTCATTTTCTTTAACGAACTAATTTGTTTCCACTGTTTTACAAGTTTTACATATATTGCATGTGCTTTATTGCTCTATAATGAGTTAAGTTATTCATGAGTTGAGAAGAGCCAAGGTAAGCATTTCTTTTAGATTCTTTTCAAGCCTATGTATGCTTAGCATTCCAACTCGCATACTTGTACATTCAATGTACTGATGCCAGTTAGCTTGCATCATTTTATGATGCAGACGCAAGTAACCAGGATCATCACCCAACATCTCGTTGATCCAGTTGAGCAATCAGAGTTAGTTGGTGAGCCTCCTTGCATTTTAGAGGACTCCTTTTACTTTGTTTTCAGTATTTTATTGTTAGGATGATTGGCGGTCTTGTCCTGACACCCCTCTTTGTTTTAGGGGCTTCATAGATAGTTAGCAGTCAGTCGTCTTTACATTATCATTTCATATGTTAAGAGTTGAGTTGCCATTTTGGCCAAGTTGAAAGATTGACCTTTAAACGTTCTAAGTATTTTGTTAAACAGTTGAGTAAAGATGCATTGAATCCTTGTATTTATGCTTTTAAGTCTTCCGCTGAGTAAGTAAGCCAGGCCAAGGGTTCGCTTGGGGCCAGCAATGGACTTGAGAGCCAGCCACGTCTGGGGTGTAGGCTCGTGGCGTGACATCTTGAACTCCAACAAATTCATTGGAGATCAAGATTTGCAAAAAAAAAAAAACAGAGGAAACTTTTACATACATTCTTATGTAATTCATGTTTACTACAATAACTCCACCACCCGTAGTTCAATACCAGACTACCCAAAGAAAACGTTACTTTTGCGTATAATAATATATAAAAAGTTAGGCTACAGTGATTTGGAACAATTTGAAGGGCACGTGTGTTTCATGACATGCCGTAACTAAGAGGCTCAATTGTTCATTACTACACATCTAGTTACTAAACTGGGGAATTATATACAGATCCATATGTCGTAAGCCTGAATTGTAGGTTGCATATACAATTTCACAGGTATATGAAACTCAAGACAAGGCATACACATGCAGCGCACATGTGGTGAATCTATTAATAAATGAAAAGGACCTCAACAAATTAAGAAACAAAGTACTGATTACTTAGCTGATGATTAGAATCATATCATTAGCAGTATTCAACTTTTTTTGGTTACTGATAGATACTCCTTTAGGAAATATTTCTAAGGGATCCGTGCAACAGACTTTGTGCATTTATTTTTTAACCAAATATTTTGATCTTTTGTTTCACATTAACAACATTGAGGCGAATCTAGATCGAGTTCAATTGAACATATTATATTAAGCTCGAACAATGTATATATTTGCAGAAAACATTTGAAATGTATATACAAAGGAGATTTACACTCATTCTTGACTTACTAATTTCCTATAATAGGGAAAGCGATAAGAGAAAGATAATAGTATTACTTACTAATGCTTCTTCCTTATATGCCCCACTTTTCACTTCAAATGGATAACTCATTATTCTATGTTGATGTTGCAATTAGTTGGTTTAACGTTATCTAGAAATTCTTCTAGTATAATTACACAATGATATAATCAAAACAAAGTCACAACTCACCTTTTTTCGTTAAACAATTGAAACGGGTGACAATGATTGTTGGCAATCTTCAATTGGGCTATGATAAACGTATCACAAAAGACGCAAAGTATTATAATTAAAACAACTAAATAACAATACTATGTAAAAGATAATATTTATGTGGACATATTTATTTACGTGCTCATTACTACATGATTTTCTATTTGAGCCACGAGTAATACCAAAAGAATCTACATATGCTAGTATCCCTACCTTTACTTTATCATCTATTTTCGCATCCATATTCATATTTGCTTCCGATACTTTTTTCTTCATCATTTATGTATCCTCCTTAGCTTTTGATACGTCCAAACTTACACTCCAAATAAGGAGTGTAAACGGTCTTTGTCAATTTACAGAACTCAACTAGAGTTGAGGTCGATTCCACAGAGAATTTCTTTACAGATAAAGTTTCACTATCGCATTTACTCAATTGTCGTTACTATTTCCTAAACAATTAACAAGGAAAGTAAAATTGGGTTTAATTGAAAAGTATTCTATCAACAAGTACTTCCAGTCAAAACTTAGTTACACGGTTCACAAAAGATCTCGTTGTAAGTTGATTCAATCAATTTAAAGAAACCAGGTTTTTGTGTTCACTATGACATCGATTATAACGCTCTTCCGTAAATTAAGTGTCAAGTAAATCAATGTTTACAGACTCTTTGCGATATAAATAAATCTAATGCTTCTCAGCCTAATTAGATAATATCCACTCTAATTCTCTCGAACTTAAAGTGTTATCGATATTGGACTTCGCTTAATTTAATACGGTGTTAAAGACCCCTTCTCTCAAAATCTGACTTTAACTCCAATTCTTAAACTTAGTTTAGCTTTTCCCAACTGATGCTTTTCTCTCGAACAAATACTAGATACAGGCCTGTCTAAAGCGTGCACTCAATAGCCTAAAATGATAATGAAAGTTGTAAACTACAAGTTGTAAACAAAGATTGCCTTTTTACTCATTTTACAGAATCGCAACTAGAATATCATCATAGATCCCACACAACCAGTCATGACGTTTAGCCACTCATGTTCTTATGTAAAGAATCAATAATAGATAATGAAAACATATTAAGAATTACTTACAAAAATAATCGATAAATCAAGAACCACTTGATAATCTCAAGATCGAAATGAACAATGTCCCACCGATGACAATAATCTCAATCTAAAATCTAAAACTCAAGTTTTTCTCCTCTGTTCCTTGTTGTGTAACGTCAGATAATGAATAATCATTCACAAAATGACCTAAAGTAATTCAAATCAGAATGTTTAAAATGAGTCTTAATCAAGTTAGGACTGAGTTGTCGGGCCTTGTCACGGCCACTACCACGATCCGTCAAGGGATTCATGGAGCGTGAAGCCCTCAGTGGGCTTGCCTTGGATCTTCCCTAGAGTGGGTCTTCAAACTTGGTCACTGGAAAATGTACCACCAGAGACACCACGGTCCGTAGTGAGTACCACGGCCCGTGAAGTCACCCATGGTCTTCACTTTGTTTTCAAACCTTATTTCAACTCCTTCTTGCTTTTATACTGGTTCAGCTTCACGGTAGGTACCACGGTTCGTGATAATAACAACGGCCCGTATAAACCTCCGTGATCATCACTTGAATTCTTGCTCTTCATCTTAACAAGGCCCAGTTCTGGCCCACTTTCACGAGCTCAACTACAGACCGTAACAAAGTTAACGGTTCGTGAAGTTGGCCATGAACTTCACTCGGGCCAACATCAGTTCTGCTTCTTTTTCTGTACAACCCAGATTCTGCCTACACATTTAACAAAACCATCAAATAATCCCAAAATATCACTTAATTCCATTATTAGTTTATAGTTATTAAGCATCAAATGTCCCACGATTTCGCGGCACATCAACACCCGCAACTTAGAACCATTACTTGTCCTCAAGTGATGAGAAAACAAACAAATACAATCGGCCCTCAATTCATTTCCAGATTTATGACACTACGCAACAACTATTTCAAGTATAATTTGTATCCCAAACCTCTGAATCTAACATGTAAGGATCAATACATGACATCTCATTATTCATAGTCGATCATGCTTATACCTGCGAATTATCAGCTTACACAATATACTTTCAAATACAACCATTGTGTCCTCACACCAAAGAGGTCCCTCGCTCATATTGGTAGGGACTGAGTACTACTATCACGCTCTCAATGAACTTCTAACACTAACAACACACTACCATAGGTTTGCCCTTGCTTTCTACACTTTCTTCTTCAAACACCCGGAATAGGATCACTGTAGGACTTTATTTGGTTGTAACATAGGCTTGGGGCTAGGGAATGGATATTTGGTTTCGTGAGTGACTAATTCCTTGGTTTCCCAAAGTTTCATTTTCACATACTCTTTTCTGAGTGATTCTCTCTTTTTCTTTATTTCATCTCGACCCAGTAGCTATCATTTTCTTCTTCTGTTTTTCACATTCAGCTCACTGGTTGAACCTTCTTTTTCCCTTTTTCTTTCTATTCGGATTGTAATCACCCTCAACTTAGGCTTTTGGCCTGAGTTGTGATATCGTGCTCTTTCGGAGAACCAAGGATTTGATATATGTTGGGTAAGAACAAAGACTGATTTAAGGCTCAAATTGGGTTCAAGTGATAGGCTTTTCATTTTTTTTTTGTTTTTTTACTGGTTTAACAAAAATGGCCTACTGATCCTTTCCTATCCGGTTATTTTCAAATTCAAGCAAGGCTACTTAGGCAAGTTCTAGTTTCTGCTCCTAGTGTTTGACTTCAATCAAAACTTACTCACACACTACACTGGATTGCATTTTTTTAGTTTCTTGGTTCACCAACCAATTGGTCAGATTAGCCACTTTCAACATATCAGTATCTAAGATGTCATCTAAAGATCCTAACAGTCAAACTCAGATTTAGGTCCTCAATATTCACAGAGTAGCTGCTGCACAGCTCAATACATAGAACACCCAAAACAGTAATACAAAGAGACAACTTCTATTTTTCTAACATCTATGGCCGGCTGCTGACCACCCTCTCCCCAAATAAAAAGGACTTTGTCCTCAAAGTCGAGATAAAATAATCAAATACATAGGCTAAGAGGAGGGGTCATACCTACGGCGCTCTAAACACCGGTCGTCGTATCAGCATTGGCACCCTTATCAATGGGTGCACTCTCAGGTCTCGAGACATCATCAGTGTGGTCTTCATTAGTCGAAGCAGGTGCACCACTACCAGAAGCTCCAACTAAGGCTGCATCTCGCTGTAGCTGGTCAAGGGCTTCCTTCTCCCTAGCTTCTCTCTTTGATGGTCTACGAGCTCTTTTTTCTTGCCTTATTGCCTCTCTAGCAGGGTCAGTAGGGGTCTCCTCATCAATATCTCCAGCTATGTGTTTTCTCTTGCCGGATTTACTTGTAGGGGGTACTGCCCAAAGGTCATCGAGTGTTTGAGTGGAGGGTGCCAGACTTAACATTTGCATCAACGACTCTGGCATGACTGGAGTGGGCACATGTGCTAGCTTTTCAGCCAGCTTAGCAATTTGAGTGCGAATTTCGGCCAACTGGGCTCTGAACTCTTCAATATCTACTGAACCGGTAGCCTGGTAGCGATCCTAAACAAGGTTCTCCAAACCATTCATTATGTTCTTTGAGACTAATAGGTCCGTCCTCATCTCATCTTTGATCTCATTTTTTGCTGCTAATACCTTTGTCTCTATCAGCTGGGGCATCCGGAGCACAATTTGGTCTACCAATGTCCTGGTCTGGCGCTGATATGCAACTAATTTCTCAAGAAAAAGCATAGGAAAAGTGATAAAGGTACCTGGAGTATGGGAGGCTGAAGTTGGATGTGGTGGTGCCTCTGTGGACGGTTGTGATGACTCTCCATGTTCTGGATCTCTACTTGCCTAGGGGATATCAAGTGGGACATGAGGAACAATAGCTAAAGGACCTACAGCGGCAGATTTCGCGCCAAAGAGATAGTTTGCGACATTGTTGGTTTTTGAAACCTGGGTTAGTCTGAATGCTTCACCCCATCTGTCAACTAGGTTGTTCGAAGGAATATTCGCTCCTCGACATAATTTCCCTATCAGACAGGGAAAAGGAAGTGCAGCTCTCTCATTTAGCGCCCTGTCTCTCATCTCAATTGCTATTATACGTCCTGCATTGACCGGGTAACCTACCATAAGACATGCTACTAACGAGGCCAGGGAAGGGGACAAAGTGTTATCATTAGTTGTCGGTCTCAATTGCGCTCGAACAACATCCCACTAAACTTTGGCCGGGAAAGATAGCGAAGCTTTAGTGATAAGTGTTGGAGTTGTGGTGACCCAACTTGCATTTTCTCCATCTATGGCAATTTTCTTCTCAATCCTGCGTAAAACCCTTTCTCGAGAAGTCTGATCTTCCATTGTAGCATCACTGGTGACCTCATGATGTTTACCCTCGAAAAGGCCAACTAAAACGGGTGCAGAGAATTCTGGGCCGTACAACATTCTGTTAATCGACGCCTCAGAAATATCTATTGATTTACCCCTAACTATGATTGAGTTGAGTGGACCCCAGGTACTAGCCATGTCTTTCTGTCCACCTTTCATGGTCTCTGTATCCGCAGCAAAATTCATCAATGTAGCTGCATAAGAGGAATAAAATTCTCTGGTCAGGTGGCTAGAGTATTCACCAGGTGCATTGTCCATCCAATCGAACTGATGGAGCTGAAATATCCAATAGATGTCCGACAATGCTTTGACATGAGCTACCACCACCCTAGTCTCAAGCATAATTGCTCGATTCTTGAAGCCCCCAGTTTTATTCACAATACCATTGTCAAAGAACTCTTTAGATCTGTTGACAGTCCACATGGAGCGATAACAAGCAATTAGTTGTGGTCTCAATGCACGGTTAGGTTCCTGAGCGTTCACATACATCACCATGGTATCATCATCGGTGATTTCCTCCTCATCCTCTCTATTAATTGTTTCCTTTCGTACTCCAGTTTCAGCTTCTGTGGTAGCCACAGGTGGAGAAGTACTTGTGTCGGCCTGAGAATCGCTGTCAGATTCAGCACTGTCCCCCGAGTCATCGGCAGATTGGTTACCAGTAGCAGTATCAGTTGGACTTCCCGAGTTTTCCCCATTCTCGAAACTACTACCTCTCTCTTCAAATTGAGGAGGAGAGTCCTGGAGAATAGCTCTCCTAGCCAATGATCTAGTAGCCCGAGGTGAGTGATCTTTAGGTGTAACATTTATTTGCACCTTAGACCCACTCGCTTCGGAGTCGCCATGACCCTCTGATTGTGAAGCGGTGACAGGAGCAGGTTTGTTAGCATTCTTTCTTCTGGGACCCATTGTACCTGATGTTCACGAGAGGTTAAATGGCTCGTACAATACATGACGGACCGTGAACCCCTCAGTTAACCCTATTTGTGCAATTTCCAGTAGCTTCCAAATTCAGTCCTAAATTTGACGAATCGTGATAGGTCCCGTGAAAAGCTCTACGGTTCGTGGTCCTGACCGTGACGTTCAGTCTACACCAATTTCTGCATTTTTCCCTTTATTCTCTCCTGCACACCTCAGCATACAGTGACTCTATAAAAATAAAGAAAAATAAGGAAAATGAGAATATACCTAATATAAATACATCTTGGGTTGCCTCCCAAGTAGCGCACAATTTAACGTCGCGACGCGATGCAGGTTACTTGATTACTCAGACTTCATCAAGTTTACATTCCTCCACAATTTTCACATCCTCAGGAGCACCCAAATACGCCTAGATTCGCTGACCATTAGCTTTGAACCTCTCGCCTTTCTCATTTTCCAATTCAATAGCACCAGATTGAAAAACCTGTGTGACTTTAAAGGGTCCAGACCATTTAGACTTCAGTTTTCCTGGAAACAGACGCAGTCTGGAGTTGAAAAGTAACACCAAGTCACCAGGAGTAAAGCTTCTTTTTTCAATATGCTTTTCATGATATAGCTTCATCCTCTCCTTATACTATGTAGCCCTCTCATAGGCCCTCAGACGGAACCCATCCATCTCAATGATCTGATCTAGCCTCAAGTTTGCGGTTTCGCTCCAATTTAGATTCAACTTCTTCAACGCCCAGAGTGCTCTATGCTCAAGCTCAACTGGTAGATAGCACGCCTTTCCAAACACCAATTGATATGGAGACATACCAATAGGTGTCTTGAAAGCTGTCTGATATGCCCATAGGGCATCATCTAGCTTCCTTGCCCAATCTATCCTATTGGCATTCACTGTCTTTGCCAAGATTGTTTTAATTTCCCTGTTGGAAACTTCCACTTGACCACTCGTATGTGGGTGATAAGGTGTTGCCACCTTGTGCTGTTTTACTCCATACTTGGTCAGAAGTGCACTAAAGACTTTGTTGCTGAAGTGAGACCCACCATCACTGATAATGGCTCTGGGTGTTCCAAACCTTGAGAAGATATTCTTTTTCATGAACCCAACGACACTCTTTCCATCATTCTCAGGTAATGCAACAGCTTCAACCCATTTGGACACATAGACCATAGCCACCAGTATATATTTCTTCCCATATGAACTCACAAAGGGACCCATGAAGTCAATACCCCACACATCAAACAATTCCACCTCCAAAATAGGTGTCATGGGTAACTCATGGCACCGAGAGATGGCTCATTGCCGTTGACACACATCACAGCTCCTTACTATATCCACTGCATCTTGATGAATTGTAGACCAGTAATACCCACATTTAAGTATCTTGTGAGCTGTTCGAGCACCACCATGATGACCACCAACTGGAGATGAGTGACAAGCCTCCAAGATATGCAACATTTCGGCTTCCGGAACACATCGCCTAATTATATTGTCAGCACACACCCTGTACAGATATGGTTCATCCCAAAAGTACTTGTCTACATCATGCAGGAACCTTTTCCTTTGGTGATATGTTAGTCCCTTGGGCATTAAGTCACTGACCAGAAAATTAGCATAGTCAACAAACCAAGGAATAAGGTCAAGAGTAGCAGCTAATACCTGCTCATCCGGGAATGTGTCATCTATCTCAAGCTCAAGTTCTTCCTTCTTTGCAGCTTCCAACCTAGGTAGGTGATCAGCTACCTGGTTCTCACAACCTCTCCTGTCTTTCACTTCGAATTCAAACTCTTGAAGAAGCAATACCCATCTGATCAGCCTAGGCTTGGCATCTTTCTTTGCCATGAGATATCTCAAAGCAGCATGGTCTGTGTGAACTATCACTTTAGT